>JAMBLF010000467.1:0-264982 GCA_030578115.1 Leucoptera coffeella
AGTGAGTCACGATTCTTTCGCATCAACCATTCTTGCGCCGCCATGATTGATTATGAGAACTACTCATTGTGCCACCGCTAAGGAACAGGTGGCAACTAGCCTCTGTTTTATCTGTGCTTAATTTAGGGGTCTGTGGGAGAACAATCAAAATCAAAATCTATTTAATAAATAATAATAATATTTGGACATTATTACACCAATTGAACTAGCCCCTTGGTAAGTTCATTTAAGACTTGTGTTAAGGGTACTAGTCAACGTATATTTAAGAAATATATACATATTATACATAGATAAATACAAATATCATATATAATCAACGACCAGACTGGAAAGCAGTAGAAAAGCGTAGTTCTTAACTCTGCCACCACCAGGAATCGAACCCGGGACCTCATAGCGTTCCGGCGGCTAACCGATCGCGCCACGGAGGTCGTCAAATGCATTTATTTGTGAAACATGTGTGCACATTTTACATATTTGGCATTGGTGGAGTGGAGGCCCTGGGGAGAAAAAAGACCAAAGAAGGCCCCAGATGCGATGGCATGACGATGTCAAGAAAACAGCTGGGAAGAAATGGATTGAGACTGCACAAGACCCAAGTCGCTAAAAGGTGCTAAAGGAGGCCTACACCCAAGAGAGGGTCGAAAACGGCTGAGAGAGAGAGTGTGCACAAAAGATCTTAATCTAAGTTAAAACGTCTCAACATGGTCTGCCGTGGCTTCAGCGTACAAATTCATTAATTCTCACACATTCTTAACATTGTACTTAACGGTGAGGGAAAACATCGTGAGGAAACCTGCTTATTCCTCGGGATAGGTAGCCAGTGCCTGTAAACGGCGATGCGGTTTTACCTGTCACGTTAGGTGCTGTCTATCTAGTGAAACGCGGGCTTCGAGTGACCCATACCTAATATGGATTCAAAAATTCGGAGATCGGCACTCAAGCCTTTGATTAATAAAGATTAATAAATTAAACTAAATTTGAATCGAATATACAAAATACTGTGTTAATCGAGAAATGCCCTTAGTAGTTTAAGTAGTCTGTTTTTTGAGACACATCAGAAAATTTAAGAACATAAATGATGGACAATACACCTCTTCTTTTTCCAATATTATCATCAAAACTAAAAATTAATGATAAATTAGAATGAAAAATAAAAACGGTAATGATATTTACAATACGCTTCTGGGATTTACAAGTCATTTACCTTATAAAAACCAACTTTAACGCATCCCAAATTATATATCATAAAATTCGATTATTATCCATTTTACCTACTTCTATTGTGTCATAAAATTAGACGTTCGATATCTACAATAAACTATTTCGACCACAAAGTTACAGAATCTCAAAATATTATCCTACTGAACCATTTCTCCTTAAACCATCTCTGAGTGACTATTAATATTTTCTTTTCTCTTCGCTGTTGTTGCATTTAAGAGTGGTCTATGTGATTAATGGTTTCGACGAAAAGGAATGATGGAAAGGGAAATTTCATTTTATTAAGTCTAGCCCTTGCTAGTCCGGACTATTAGTAGAATGCTAACTAGCTGCCGTTCTTCTCGGCATGTCGTAGGAGGCGACTAAGGGACTAGGGGTAAATGAAATCCATTGGACGATGAGGATAATGTACCGTTATTACATCACAAGCCGAATATTCATGCGATTAAGTGACCTAGGAGTTCGAGGTTCTGTCCACCCCGAAAGAGGTTGAAGGGCGTGAAGGTATATCTATGAAGTTCTGATGCTAGTCTGGGGTGTTAATAGAATGTTTTTATCTACCTTTCGTCATAGAATTTTGTAGAAGACAATGTAAAGGAAGAGGTAAATTGTACATACATACATACACATCACGCCTGATTCCCTGTAGACGGGTAGGCAGAGATCACGGATCCCCATTTGTACCGATCCTGACAGACCACTTTCGCTTCATTGACATTCATACATCTTCTCATACACTCTCGGCGGTTATAGGTACACCTAACGTCACCTTTTTTCAATATAGCGTCTATCTGACTGTTATTTGTCTTATTAATACTTATTAATAATTTCATATTAATTGTACTTAGTAAGTAATTGTAGTGGTCTAAAAATAAAATTCTAAATTAAGGCCCTCTTAACCCTAATTACGCTAAATATGAAGAAGGGGTATTGTGACTAGTGTTGTGACCACTCCAAAAGAGATTACCCTAGATGAATACTTACGATTGTGTATGAGGTGAGGGAAGTGGTTTAACAGGATCGGGACATATAGGGATCCATGACCTCTGCCTACCCCTCTACAGGGAATCAGTATGTATGAATTACATGATTTAGGACCGTATTTTTAAAATTAGAAAATTAACAGTGTATGTTTATATATATATATATATATATATATATATATATATATATATATATATATATATTTAAAACACATTTACTACCCTCACACTTAAATAAATTATAAGTACTCCTTATTTATATGATTACTTACGTAACAATCCGAGCAGAATGGCAGTTACTTGCCATTTTATTACGTCCTAGCTAACAAGAGACTCTTGTTCCAGGAAAAGCCGGTTCTACATCCCATCTACAAAGTGCTGTCAGAGCACGCGAACAAACAATTAGTAAACGTACAACAGAAGAACGAAAAAGAGAGACTTAAACAGGTACTTTTTATTCTATACTTAAACTAGTGACCCGCTCCGGCTTCGCACGGGTATAAAATATAAGGCCTACTCCACTATTTAATGGATGTTATTATACATATAACCTTCCTCTTGAATCACTCTATCTATTAAAAAAAACCGCATCAAAATCCGTTTCGTAGTTTCAAAGATTTAAGCATACAAAGGGACATAGGGACAGAGAAAGTGACTTTGTTTTATACTATGTAGTGACGAGTCCTATGTATGATAGTCAATTAAAAAGATGTTTTTTTGCTTTCTATGTACATTTTCGTAATAAAAATATATTTATGAAATGCATCGAATTGTAGAGTTAGTGCTTATAAACGGTGACATGGCTTACCACCTGTCACATTGAGTACTGACTATCTGGTAAACACGTGAAACACGTGAGTTCGAGGTGGCCGTAGAAATACTACCTTCGTAATTGCACATATGGACATTCGAACCTCTGACTAACCCGCAAGGGTTAATGGTCGTGAACGCGTTTGTCTTTATCTTATTATTAACCTATTCCATAAACTTTGTATAGCGTATAACATTATCCAAACTGGTATATAGTAAATAAAAAAAAACGCAGTGGTTCAGGTTTCCATCTCCGCAATTGCGAAGGTAGTAATTCTATGGCCACCTCGAACCCACGTGTTGACCAGATAGTCAGTACTCAATGTGACAGGTGGTAAGCCATGTAAATCAATGCACCATATTTTTATTATTACAGTTAAAACGACCAACGACGCAATTGAAGAATTATGATTCTAATGTTTTGGATGTAGATGACGCTGACAAAGATTACAACCAGGTATGATTAAGTTTTATATATATTATAAAACGAAAAAGAGACAAGAATTACATATGCCCCGAGTTGCTTTCTATCAAATACATATAACTAATAATAATAATATTTAGACATTATTACACCAATTGAACTACCTTTTGTTAAGTACATAGACTTGTGTTAAAGGTACTAGTCAACGTATATTTACGAAATGTATACATATTATATATAGATAAATACATATATAATCAACGACCAGACTGGAAAGCAGTAGAAAAGCGTAGTTCTTAACTCTGCCTCCACCGGGAATCGAACCCGGGACCCCACGATTAGCGTTCAGGTGTCTAACCGATCGCGCCACGGAGGTCGTCTACTACTTCTACCTACTATCTAACTAACTACTGCTTCCCCGCCAGGGTTAATGGTCGTGAACGCCTATGTATTTATGTGTATAAGTAATTTTTTTCCTGTTAGAAATGTCAATAGTTTAATTAGTTTTTATTTAAGATTATCTAATTTTAATGTAAATTTTTCATGTGAAAATGTTTTTTTTTACTTTCTATTAGTGATGTTCGGATTCTTATATTGTATAAAAAGCATTTCATTTCATTTCGTGAATATCTGTATGTGTATATAGAATAAGCCTAAAATTTCTTTATACTGATGAAATAAGAACTTTTTAAGGCTTAGGATTTTGTATGAATTGCTTTTAAGGACAATGATTGTAAGTGATAAAATATAATTGATTTATCGATAATATAATATTGTTCTCTCTTTTCTTTTTGGATATTTGTTTGTCAATATAAATTATGTCTTTGTGATTATAGTTTTAAGAGATTCGCGATTTATACTCATGATTAATAACTAACGGGACTTATTGCGTAAGTTTTTATATTTTATGTCTGCCCGTGACCATGGCTGCTGCAACGTAGTCGAAACGTCGGGTTAATAAAGGTAACTTTATTATATAAAAACTTACGCGATAAGTCCCGTTAGTTATTAATCATATGTCTTTGTGTACAAATGTATATATACAATATTACGAGTAAGTGTAGTATGAATAATTATATTTTTTCTCTTACAGAACGCAAACTACGCATTTTCCTACATAGTACGCGACCATAAAACAGGTGACGACTTCTCTCATTCCCAACAAAGCAGGGGATCCGCTACTAATGGGGAATACAGAGTCAGACTGCCAGATGGACGAATGCAAATAGTCTCATATACAGCTGACGAAAACGGGTATCATGCTGATGTGCGATATGATACACAAGATGGCACTAGTAGTCCTAAAAAAGAACTTATTGTTAAGAATTACGATCATGAAAGAGTAGACTTTGATGATTATACGAATAAGATTAATAATGATTACGCCGATGTACCGATAAGTAATTATAATGATAATTTCTACGTACCTTATGTTAATAGGAATTTGAATGAAGAAAGGAATTTTCAAGTGAAGGAAGCTGATAAAACAGACTATTACAACCAATACGATGATGTTTCAAGAGACTATACGAATGATGAGTTTGAGGCGGACTATGGTGATGATTTTGATGGATACGCTCCGCACAAAGCTAAATTTGCACGATTCGCCGAAAACACAGGTAAAAAACCTACTAAGAAAAAACAAAAAATTGGTGTTATTGTAGTCACGGGTAGACCAAAAACCAACAAACTAGTACCCAGTTACGAAGAACTGAAACCTTTGTTCCTACAAAAAGCATCGAAGAAGAAAATTCCAATAGAATTGAACGTCCCGTCAACTACGGCCAAACCTAAGAAAAACTACAAAGCTACAACTGAACATGTAGTTTTGATTGGAGGTCCTAAAACTACATATCCTAGCGGAAATATAGTTTCGTCTACAGGTAGTTATCCCTCACCAGGTGATTATTTAGCCTCCACGGTGGCTAGTTTGAAGAAAAATGTGGATTTGTCAGGTCCTAAACCTGTGTTAAGCGATAGCTTTATTGAAAGAATTAGTAGGTATTTGAAAATATGATAGGTTAGTTTTAGGTTATGTTATTTTGAGGTTATTTAAGTCCCTTAAAAGAGTAAAATAGAATCTATTGGGCGATGAGGTAGTAAACTGACACCAATGTTCCATTATGACATCGCAACCCCAATATTCGTGCTAAAAAGTGACCTTCGATATATTATATTTCCAAGGTTTTGTCCACCCCGAAAGGGATTAAAGGACGTGAATGAATATGTATGTTATTTTTAGGTATGTAATATATCAATTGTAATATTTTATTGTATGTTGGTTAAGATAGTGTTAAAGTCAAAATGAATGTGTTTTGTTAAATTTACATAGTATCTGATAAATGTAAAAAAGGAAATATGTCAATAAATTGTATAGTTGTACACAGAACCACTCTTTAAATTTTTATTATTTTGAAATTATTGAACACGAAAAATTTTTCTACACATATACCTTAGCTCAAAAACATATAAGTTTGTATATCATAAGTTACATGTTCATAGGATATCCATATGTTTTGTCAACTTTTACATAACTAAACATTCTAACATAAACTAAACAACATAACTAAACATTAACCTTTACATAATAAACTAAAACATTCTTAACTCAAGTGTAGTGACACACACGCATCAGTTTTAAGAGTTGCTAGTGTATTTAATAAATAATAATAATTCTCGATGATTTACTCTTAAATTAATGAGGTAGTACGCTCAAAAGTATATCTACGATACTGCGAGTATTATTGAGCCATCCTGTACAAAACAGACCAGGGGCCAAGTGTACTAATACGTTTTAGACAAGCATAGTACAATAACACTTCAGTGATAGTGTCAGTTGGAAGTGGATTAGTAAGACTGTCAAATTTCGCCATTGATGACAGCCAAAGTGTTAAATTTCGCCTTAAAAATATCAAAATTTTACACTTTTACTCTACGAACAGCTTTATACTGTTAGTGAAGTGTTATTGAACAAATATTTGGCAAAAAGCATTAGTGGACTTGGGCCCTCGATAAATAGGCTCATTAAATGCAGAAACAAAATTAAAAAAAAAAATAAGAAATTTAATTATTTTTCTGCCGCTATCCCTTACGGGTTAGAATAAATGTGATGTGGTTTAATTGCCTCGAACTCAATTGTTAACCAGATTGTCAGTACTTAATGTGCCTGGTGGTAAACCGTATCGCCATTTACAAGCACTAACTATTACCTGTCCCGAGGAATAGTAGTGTAGAGTAGTGTTTTTTCTAGATCGAGTACCTTACTCTATTTGATGCATTTAGCAAATGTATTTTTATTGCCATAAAGTACTAAAATACTCATCTAATATTGAAAGAAAAGATAATAAAAATCCAATAAATTAGCTGAAAGTTCTCATGAAATATGGAAGGTACTTATAATTTACAACTGGTCAATAAAGAAATGGTTTGTAAATGGCACGGCACTTAAGCGTTTAAAAAGCTCCTATGTTTTACCTCAATTGCTTTGATATCACTCTAATATGACAACCAAAATTTCAGCCCTTTAATTTATTTATATTGTCAAAAGAGGGCAACAAAATCTATGTGATTGAGTAAAATAGCACACGTCCTTACCTTTCAGTCCAATTTGTGGCAAAAATAGTTATCGTGCTAGTCGGGGACGTAAAAAGAATGCTAACTAGCTTTCATTCTTCCCGGTTCGTCGTAGGAGTCAACTAAAGGACTAGGGGTATATGGAATCTATTAGGCGGCAGGCTAGCAACCTGTCATCTAACTTTAATATTCATACCATAATAACTCAGATAATTATACCATAAAAAGCGTTCAAACAGTTTACTACATTCATAGAGATTTACATTCTTTAATCCCTTTCGGGGTTGCCAAAACCTCGGACTTATGAATATGAGTCCTAAGTCACTTTTTAGCATGAATATGTTCCAAATAACATGTCAACCCCATAGAAATATACAATAACCTAATATATAATATTCTATTTATGCTTAAAAGTAACCTACGAGATATTATCGTGTCTCAAAGGTTCAGTCCACCCTGAAAGGAACTAAGGAACGTGAACTTATACGTATATGCGAAAGAAAAGAAACCATTTTGAATCCCAATCTGTAATCGATCAAATCACAGCCATTATATCTGTACTAGATAACAAGTTTCTAGTTTCAACAAAATTGGCGAGCTATTGTTAACTTTGGTTTTATCACAACTAAAGTTAATATTAATTACAGCCGAAACTCAATATTATCTTTCATATTGAATATTATCTTGTACCTTCGACGTAGCTCAGTTGTTTGGGGCTTGACTCTGTATCAGTGGGTACAGGGTTCAAATCCTGCTTGAGCATGTACCAATGGAAATGAAGTTTAATGAATTTCTATGAACATTTTCGTAATAAATACACATTAACGAAATGCATCTAATTATACGGTGAGGAAAATCATCGTGAGGAAACCTACCTGTAAATGGCGACATGGCTTACCACCTATCACATTGAGTCCTGACTATCTGGTCAACACATGGGTTTGAGGTGTCCATAGAATTACTACCTTCGCAATTGCGGAGATGGAAACCTGAACCTCTGACTACCCCGCAAGGGTTAATGGTCGTTAATGCGTATGTATGTATCTTGTACCCGACTGGGGCCTAAATAGAATGCTAACTAGCTACCGTTCTTCCTGTTTCAATGAAGCTTAAGTGGTTGGTCGGAATCGGGACAGATGGGGATCCGCGATCTCTGCCTACCCCTCTACAGGGTAATGGGTTATATAGCATTCTTATATCTGAGACATAAGTCGTAAGTGTACTTACCAAGGGGCTAGTTTAATTGGTGTAACACTAGTAGTATATCAGGAGTGATGTATATGTGTATATTCAGATTATATAACAGGTTATAGGTACTCCTAACGTCACCTTTTTTCAATATAGCGTCTATCTGACTGTTATATGTCTTATTAGGCCGGCCCCTACGTAACCGCCCTTCCACTTCACTCATATATATTCCTTTTGTCAATCTGCTATCATTCATCCGCATAACATGTCCAAACCATCGAAGCATGCTCTTTTCAATCTTAGTCACTACATCTTCTTTCAAACCGCAACCTTCCCTTATCACACTATTTTTAATTCTATCATTCAATAAATATATTTAAATTTATTTACCAAAAAACCTCTTCAACATTATTCAGCCATTTCCCTACCTACCTTGTCAAGGAACCCAGTCGTAACGTAAATTCCTTACCCTACGCTCAAGCTGGATAAACACACGGGGTAGACATGCATCGGTGCATGGCAGTCTCACATGTGCATAAGTACTAACACTGTTAGGGATACCATGGGAAGATTAGGAAAATGGACACTTGTGATTAATAACTAACGGGACTTATCGCGTAAGTTTTTATATAATAAATCTCTCTCTTAAAACTATAAATGGATACTTTATTATTAGTTTAGATAAAAAGACAAACGTGTTCATTAACGCTTACGGAGTAGTCAGAGGTTCAGGTTTCCATCTCCGAAATGGCGAAGATAGTAATTCTATGGTCACCTCGAACCCTTGTTAACCAGATAGTCAGTACTCAATGTGACAGGTGGTAAGTCATGTCGCCATTACAAGCACTAACTATTAAGTTCGGGGAACAGGTAGGTTTCCTCACGAGGTTTTCCCTCACCGTAGTATTCGATACATTTCGTGAATGTTTTTTTATTACGTAACTGTTCATTGAAATTCATTAAACTTAATTTCCATGGGTTAATGCTCAAGCGGGATTTGAACCAAAGTTTCAAGGTCAAATAGTGGTAGTTTCGGAGTGGACGGAACCTCGGAGATATGATATCTCCTAAGTCATTTCTAAGTATGAATATTGTGGGTTGTGATGTCATATGGAACATTGGTGACAGGTTGCTAGCTTATCGCCCAATAGATTATATTTACCTCTAGTCCCTTAGTCGCCTCCTTCGTCATGCTGGAATAAACGGCAGCTAGTTAGCATTCTTTTTACGTCCCAGACTAGTCCTACACTAGTGTCCTAGGAGAAATTATATCTCCAAGGTTCTGTCCACCCTGAAAGGGATTTAAGGATGCGAAAACATATATGTGTGTGTCTATATATATATATATATATATATATATATATATATATATATATACGGTATATATATGTATAAATACGGTCACCCATCCAAACCCTACCAAAACCTAACCCAACTTAACATTCTCCCACATTTAGGCAAATGATTTCACCCTGGCAACACTACAGGTACGCACGTGAGCACTAACTCAGTCTAGTCTAGGGCATAAATCCACTTGAATTAAGCTAGGCACTCTAAAAACCACAAGACGAGATTCTAGTTAGTGCTTAGAATATCTTCACGACCTTAACCCTAGCGAGGTAGGCAGAGATCCTGTGCTGGTCTATGAAAAGAATGCTAAGTTGTCCTTTTAAGTGGTATGTTGTAGGAGGCGACTAAGAAACTGTGGGTATATGGAATCTATTGGGTGATTGGCTATTAATTTGTCAACCATGTTATATTTGTAATCACAACCCCAATATTCATACAAATAAGTGACCTAGAATATATTCTAGTATTTGTCTGAAAGGGATATAGAAACGTCAATGTATGTATTTTAGCGTAATCCTTTGCAAGTCACGGACGTAATAAAAATGATAACTAGTGGCCATTCAAACTGGAATATATTTGCAGGAGTGCGAGAGACTAAGAATAAATCTTATATATTGGGTGATGGACTAGCAATCTGTCACCAATGTGACAGATTGCTAGTCCATCACCCAATATATGACATCACAATCCAAATATTCATGCTAAAAAGTGACCTATAATATAGTATTGTGTTTCTTAGGTTTTGTCCACCCCAAAAGGGATGTATAACGTTAATGTATACTAGTAAATGTAATTAATACATACAATCATGACTGACCACCTGTCACATTGAGTACTAACTATCAGGTTAACACGTGGGTTCGAGGTGGCCATAGAATTACTACCTTCGCAATTGCGGAGATGGACACCTGAACCTCTGACTACCCCGCAACGGTTAATGGTCGTGAACGCGTACGTACAATCATACTATTAGGTTTAACATAGGCCTCCTTATACACACTCGGCCATTATAAATCTTTCTTACGTCATCCTTAGTCAATATAATGTATGTAAATCTACTTGTATTGAATTTCCAAACCCGACTTTAGTTTTAAATCGCTCGGGACTTGGATTTCAACGCTTTAAGCCGTATGCTTTGAAATAACTGCCTGGCAGATTCCATTCTAATACCGAGCTGAGCGGTTGTAAACTATTAGCTAATCTTTGCGAGATCTTCGTAGAGAAACTGTGCTATTCACGTGAAGAATGTCGGGTGGGGTGTCGGGCCGACGGTTGGATGGGCGTGGTCTAGTGGGAAATTGATTTTAATTTATATACCTAGAGTATCTGAAACTTGAATTGATTTATTACCAAGAAGTTTAGACATACATATATTCAAACCTTTTCCACTAATGGGATATTTTATTTATTTATTTATTTTTTGACATTTTTATAATTAATTTGTACGCCGAAGCATGACGGCAGACCATGTTGAGAGCCTGTAACTTAGATTAAGATCTTTTGTACACATGTTTCACAAATAAATAGATTTTGATTTTGATAGGCATAGATTATCACAACAAGCGAAAAATCTGTATTGCTTGCTACATTCGTTAACCTTCTCATACATGCTCTTCTGTTCTTCACGCAACTCACAATCGGTATAAGAAGAAATTATGAATTTTTACCTTATTTAATAAACAAGTTACGTTAAGAATGCAATAACTTTATGTTTATATTTTATTATTAAGATGTTCATAATATAGTACTTTTGGAGATCCCGGGATAAATTTAGCAACAAAGTTTAAATAACACCATATTTCTGCTTTCAGGTTACTGTACTAAGTAATGTATGTTTGTATCTATTGCAAGTTTTACTTTTAATTAAGTCATTGTCTTAAATATATTATAATAATACGAACTAAATTACAGCTACGTGTTAATCAGAAAGTCGGTACCTAATATGACAATCGTAAGTCATAATTTACAAGCACTGACAAGAAGCAAAACGCGTAAAGATTACAATAGACATAAGTAAGGGATTTTTTTTTCATTCTTTATTAAGCCATTCATCACTAAGGTGTAAGGCCATTCAACACTGATGCCACGGCGGCGTTTGAACTCCTTGTTATTTCATCGCCATGGTTACACCAACGCCGCTAGCCGCTACAACCGAAGAAAAACGAAATCGATGCTCCAATTCCTTGTTCTTCGGTTCGTTCCAGTTGAGGATCCAAATCTTATCCCAAAGCGAACATATTTAGCCAGTTTGGCATCACAATTGACTAAATATTCAGACGAAAAAAATTATTTGTATTTTCAACTTTCACTGAGCTGCTGACTTTGTTGACGCACCATAGACGACTGTAAGTAAGGGATTATTTTAAAAAGATTACGTGACTTCGTGAATGCATTTGTCAAACCCAAAAATTATACTTCTATTCTCTTAGCGTAGGTTGCCAGAATTACTACCTTCGCAGTTGCGAAGATGAAAACCTGAACGTTCGTCGTGAATGCATTTGTCTTTTGTTTCTGTCTCCTAGCGGTTTGCTAAGTTACAAACGAATAGAAATCTAAAATTTTGTCATTTTAAGTCTTCCACTACCAACTTCACACTACTGATCTGATATTTTGTAAAAAGCATTAGTGGACTAAGGCTTCCGGTCTGTCGACCCGACCGTTCGCCTCGTGAGTAGAGAGCCAACTTAGGCACACTTAGTCCTAACTTTGTTGGGAGTAGTTAACGCGGGGTTAATATATCTTTTGGGGTAAAACTTCCATTATTGAAGTTGCCCCGTTTTGTTCTTTAGCCTCGTGCTGTGATTGGTCGTAGATAGGCCTAATTTTATCTGTATAGTCATGTATTTTGACTAATATGACATACACAGGCGTGATGTGTATGTATCACTACATAGTATGAAACAAAGTTACTTTCTTTGTCCCTATGTCCCTTTGTATGCTTAAATCTTTGGAACAACGCAACGGATTTTGAGGCGGTTTTTTTAATAGATAGAGTGATTCAAGAGGAAGGTTTATAAGTATAATAACATCCATTAAATAGTGGAGTAGGCTATATATTTTATACCCGTGCGAAGCCGGAGCAGGTCACTAATGTACATATATGTAAGTCATAAAAATGCATAGATTAATGTTCATTATTCCCTTTCAGATCTCGGATATAATACCTCCTTGGTCCCTTGTGACATATTTTGGAGTTCAATATGGTTATTGACAGGTTGCTAGCTCATCGCTCATCAAGTAATTAGATACATTCAAGTCATTAAAAGTACTGACTATTATTGTCCTAATAATAGGATATAGTAGAGTAGGAATATTGTGCAAGGAATAGGAAGGTTCCCTCATGGTTTTTTAAAGAATGCACGAAACTATTACTGCTTTACAGGGAAGTAAATATTTGTTTATAAGAGTATGTTTAGTATTCACATGTTATTCAGCAATAAAACTTCAAAGAGTTATTCCATATAGGATCAAAATAGTACTAATTAAAATTCGAAAAAACAGTGAATAAGTAAATAAGAAAAACAAGGTGATATACGTAAAAACCCTTTAATTCTCAGTCGCCTTTTACAAAACTGAATCTATAGTAGCAAATCACTAACACTAAAGGTCGGGAACCAAACATCCCAAGTTGCGAGAAAGAAGGATGTGCACTCGTGAAACTTTTTGCTATCAAACTCTTTGTAGTGGCAGGAAATTAAGACTCCACGTCTGCGATTTTGTTTTAGAAAACCAACTGTCAAATATTTATTTGTTTGTTTTGTGTTAGCGGGATTATTATAATATAATTAATATGTTTTTTTTTATAATACTAGCGACCCGCTCCGGCTTCGCACTTTTGGCTATTTAATGGATGATATTATACATATAAACCTTCCTCTTGAATCACTCTATCTATAAAAAAAACCGCATCAAAATCCGTTGCGTATTTTCAAAGATTTAAGCATACAAAGGGACATAGGGACAGAGAAGGCGACTTAGTTTTATACTATGTAGTGATTATATGTGTGCTACGAATCACTTATTGCAGGAATACATACATATGTATATAATTTGAATATCCTTAAATCCTATGGTCGATAGAAACGCGAAGACGAATATTTTCCACGTTTCCGTAACTTCAATATATTCGGGGTAGCGATGACATTAATATGGCTTATAAGCAACTAAGAAATACATAGCCTATCAGATTTTATGGAACCTTTAGTACCTAAATTGCATTTTACGACAGACCAGGAGGAAAGATAGGTAACATTTATCGCCCTTACCAGAATAATTAACTCATGTTTAATATTTTAATAATAAGCCCTGTCTACTCCCTCGAAAATTACAAACGTAACCATGTTATTTTATTCCATTCCAATTCTTTTCCATTTTAGACCGCTTTCCCGCGTTAAACAAACGGCGTCGGCCATTTTGAGAACGGCTGACAGCGGATGCAATAACAGTATTTCCTGGTCCCAAAGAAATTAGCATAGGAAGATATTTTTCGTGTTTAACCGTGTGAAAGGCCCTTTAGTTTTTATTCGTTCCATTTTCAAATTTTCGACGCCATTTGCAGGTAATTACGTTTTGATTTGTCCCATGTTAGGTGATATGTAAATGGAATGCTTACTAGCTGCCGTTCTTCCCGACATGTCGTAGGAGGTGACTAAGGGACTAGAGGAAAATATAATCAATTGGGCGATGGCTAGCAACCTGTCTCCTTTGTTACATAAGATATCACAATCCCAATATTCATGCTAAAAAGTGACCTAGGAGAAACTAGTTCTCCGAGATTCTGTCGACCTCGAAGGGTATTGAAGGACGTAAATGTATATGTACATTTTAATTCGTCCCGTTTTATCTGGTTCGCAAATGGAATGGTAAATAACTACCTTTGTACTCGATATGTTATAGGTGACTAAGGGATTTAGCGGCCTCATAAATCCTCAAAAGTCCATATCAATATCATTAGATCCTATTAATTTTAAAGGACAAAATATCATGTCTCAGATATTCTGTTTACCCAAAAGTGATGAAATGTCATGATTCTAAGTATATGAGCACCATTCCCGCCAAAAGCGCTGTCAGTCTTACACCATAGACTAATAAAGTTAATTCTGTGTTCTGAGGCAATCTTAACTCTTTAAACAGTTACTCATAGACAATATATACGAGATATAGGTATGTGTGTAATAGAGATCGCGCCACATACGGTGGCAGTTGGAGGCGTCGCCACAGTCGCGTAATTCAGTGTTACCAGTAAACACGCCAAAACTAGCACTCACTGTGCCATACGGCTCGAAACATTATAGGTTTCATTTGTAACGATCTTTGGTTGCAGAGCTATAAACTCAAATAAAACAAATTAATATATCAAAGTCAAAATATGTTTATTATACTATTTCAAACATGATTAATAATTAACGGGACTTATCCTTCTTATTATATATTACATATATTATGTGTTCCTTCACTCTGTCCGCAATAGACCGTTTAGTCTGTTCGACATAGGATTTCCCACAGCTGCAATCAATCTTATACACACCCTTATATCTTATATCATGAGTATAAATCGCGAATCTCTTAAAACTATTATTTCAAACATGGCACTGAGCATTGTCTTTACATATTTTTTACCGAGGTTAGATCAGCGGAGACCCTAGCTTGGAGAAGAACTAACAAGAAACTCCGGAAATCAATTTATTATAATCACCCTTAACAAACATAAAAATTACAAAGAGTGGGCAAAAAACACAACGCTGGTAATACTAAATTTACTTTTCATACAAAATAACACGCAATGGCGGAAACGTCAAATTTAGTTCCAAGTTTGGCTACTGCCACCGTATGTGGCGGGTACTCTAGTTATAATATTATATTTATTTAATTTTATTTCCGTTATTGATATATTGAAATTAATTTTATTGAAGAACACATTGTTCGTTATTATAACCTTGTAATTAGTACGTCACCGAAAGGTTACCTGTTAGGAATATTATAATTATGAACTCAGTAATTGTATTATATTTAACTGAAGTTATAGGATTAGGTGGACGGGCTAGTAACCTGCCAATAATAATCCATATCAATGCCATCACAACCCTGTCCATTTAAAATAACTGAAGATATAATGTTTCTGAAGTTCTATCCATCCTGAAAGGGATTAAATGATTAAGTGATGATTCAATGATACATGTATTTGTGTACTACATGTTATCTTTTTACTTTTTGTCAAGTCATTCTCTAAACATTCAAGGAATAAAGATATCTATATGTTTATTGAATTTATCGTGATACGACCCAGTTCATATCGTAAATAAAAAGTCATTCTCATACAGATAAGTATGACCTCTGATCTCAGCAATAAAATTCTATTGACAAAATATTTCAGGTAAATAAATGTAGTTAGAATGTTACTTAAATGCTAACTAGCTGTCTTTCTTCCCAGCATGTTGGAAGAAGTGATTAAGGGACTAAGGGTCACACATACACCACTCCCATTTCCTTGAAGAGGGGCAGGTAGAGATCACGGATCCTCATCTGTCCTGATCCTGACAAACCACTTTCACTTCATTGACACTCATACACCTCATACACACTCAGCGGTTATAGGTACTTCTTTAATATAGTGTCTATCTGACTGTCATGTCTTATTAGGTTGGGACTTACATAACTGCTTACAAGGCTCAATGGAATGTATTAACCAATGGACTGGTAGACACATGTTTACTTCAGAAACCTGTTATGTATCTAAGGTTCTGTCCACCCAAAAGGGATATATAGTTGTAAGTTTATTTAAAGACAGACATATTTTGGCACTTCTATTTTCCTAACGGGTTAGGCAAAGACTTGATCACCATTTGAAACGATCCTGACAAATCTCTTGCTCCACTCACACCTATTAACCTTCTCATAAATGCTCTTGTTCTTCACTCTATGTACATATGCTTTGAGAATATATATCTCCCCTCTAAATATATGTGTGTGTGTTTGTAAGTAAATAAAAATCAATAAACATTTTAAACACCTACTAGGTATAATTCATAATTACAGTACGCATTAAATAAGATTATAAATAATTTAACGTGATTAATAACATACATGATTTTTGACATAAAGGGCAGTATAAACTTGAACATGATTACTAAAACACTTATATAGTATGAAAACAAAATGAAACAGTAATAAAGTAAACTTCATATAAAACAATGATTTTAAATATCCTTGTAAAAAGTGGAGTAATTCATGATTTCACTCAAAAAAAGTAAACAATAATATAACTATTTACATAAAAATCTCTTGATTACACTGGTCTACATCAAAATTGCCTTTTACATGAAAATATACTGTATTGCTTGTATTTCATTTGCTGATCATAAATATACAAGTTAAAATTCATAGTTAGCTCTTATTGTGCATTTATGCCATATAAACATAATAGATTTTTTGACATTTTTAGTAAAAAATTTACAGTTTTTGTTTGACGCGTAAATCTGTTAATAGTGCAGACATTTTTGCTACATTTGTGGTAAGGTGATCCTTACTAATCAAAGATGCTCAATAACATAATGTTTAGAAGCAACTTCCTTCCATTATTTTAGAATTAATATTAAAAACCAAGACAAATCGTGGTACACAATAACGTCAAGCACTTTCCTCTAGTTAATTCCCAAAAAATTCTTCTACCAGCTTTACATATCAAAATTGGAACTAATGAAAAACTTTGTGAAGGCTATCAACAAGGATAGCCCAGCATTCTAATACCCACGAAGTAAATTTTCACGTATAAGCAACCTCAAAATTAAAGAAGGAATCTTTATCGGATCTCAAATAAGAGAGATTCTAAAAGACCAAAAAATTGATTCAGTTTTACAGGGCTTTGAAAAAGAAGCATGAGAATCTTCGGAAGAGCAGTCGTTTATGGTTTTTTGGGTAATAAGAGTAAAGAAAAAGTAAAGAACAATTCCTTCAAAAGTATCAACAGTTGGGTTGCAATATGTCCCTAAAAATTCATTTTCTTCACTCTCATCTTGATTATTTCCCTTCTAACTGTGGTGATGTAAGTGACGAACAATGGAAAGGAGATACCAGGGCTGATGTAATGCGTCAATGTTAGTGGACTACTGCTGGAATTTGAAAAAAGATACCCCTAACAGTGATTACAAAACTCAAACTAAAAAGAAGAGAAAATCTTAATCAAATACGTTATTATTATTTTTTATTGTAATATTTTCAATTTTAGTTAAGTTAAATCCAAATAATAATATTTAAAATTATTAACAATAATAGTTATAAAAATAGTTAAAAATAATAGTTAAAATTATTAACAATTTTGTATATTAGGTATATTTCTAAAATAAGAGCTAATTAAAAAAACATATTCTTGTTTTCCTATTCAGAAACCTCAATTTAATATGAAAATAAAGTATTTAATTGAAAGGCACACAAAAAGTTTCATTTTGTAGACCAGTGTTATAACACTAAATTCCTAAGGTATACACATTCACACTTCTACTTCGTAGCGTTGACAATATCTACGAATTCTGGCTTAAGACTAGCTCCACCGACCAAGAAACCGTCAATATCGGGGCAGGCCGCCAATTCCTTAGCATTTGCAGCTGTCACCGATCCACCATATTGGATACGGACTGACTCAGCTACAGCCGGGGATACGTTCTCCACTAACCACTTACGTAGAGACGCATGGACGTCCTGCGCTTGCTGTGGTGATGCGGTCTTGCCTGTTCCAATTGCCCAGACAGGTTCATAAGCTAGTACTACGTTAGCCCAGTTACCGCCGATGGCTGGGACCAAAGCCTTAGTCTGTCTGAACACTACCTCTTCAGTTTTACCAGCCTCACGCTCTTCAAGAGTCTCGCCAATGCAAGCGATGACTTTTAAGCCGGATTCCAAGGCATGGGCAACCTTTTCTGCTACTAGGTCATCTTTTTCGCCGAAAATGGTTCTGCGTTCAGAGTGTCCAAGGATTACCCAGTCAACGCCGACATCTTTGATCATGGCGGGAGAAATTTCACCGGTAAACGCGCCTTTAGCTACTTTCCAGCAGTTTTGGGCGGCAACGCCAATGTTGCCGGGCACGAGCTCCTTGGCGTAGGATAGGTAGATAGCTGGGACACCGACTACGACCTCTACGCAGGGGTCCAGAGGTCCTTTCAAGTTGTTTACGATTTCAGCAATCTGCTTCTTGTCTCCATTCATTTTCCAGTTGCCTCCGACAACAAATTTGCGAACCATGGTGCTGGTTTATAGTTTGATTTACAGAGAATTAAATAAGCACTGTTAGCAATATGCTAAGCAGTAAATATATAGTAAATTTATTTTTATAATTCAGTTCAAAGTTTGTGTGATAACTTTATCGTATACCAAGGGTATTTCAAGGTTAGTTCGACCTGACTGACCTCTTGCACATCTGTAAGTTCAACTGTCAGTCAAATTTCAATAAAACGTATCATACACTGCTAGCTAAGTGTTTCACCATAATTACAATAATTATATAATCTACGTATTACATATTATTATAACCATATAATTTACCTATTTTGTGGTTTAAATATAAGTTGGTGATGTATGCATAATCTCAGAACGTGTAATGAAAACTATTTCATAGTCATTAAGCGAACGGGGATTGACAAACCCCAAACAAATTGGTAGTAATTATAAGTAATACTTAATTATTTAAAAAGTTAACAAGATTTGTTAAATAGAATGGATCACAGTTACAAAATCACTTTTTTTGACAACTGAATTGTATCTCAATAAAACATAAATGTTACACCTACTAAGAATTTGCTTAGACACTAGATGAAAATTTAAATTTATATTCTTTTCTTATTCCTCACAGTTTGCACCACCTAAGCTATTAGAGAAATTCACAACTTTACCATCATCATAAATAGGTATATAATGCATTCACCTTTTTTTCACTTAAGTAGTATTCATGTAAGAAGCAAGTGTTTGCAACATGCAAATATGAAACATTTCATTAATAATAATTATGAAGAAATTATCCTCAAGCATACACAAGCAAAAATAACTCTTATGCACGGGCTTTAAAGTTTAGTTTCGCATGTGCCGAATGCACCTAAAGCGTTAATGCTAGTTCAACCAGATGGCTCGCTTTGCATAATTGAACTACTCAAGTTAACTTGTGCTTGTATGCAACAACGGTTCCCGCTTACGAGTTGAAACTTCTTTGAAACTTAAACTGTATTGTTATTACGTATTCTTGGTGCAAAGTTTTAGAGCTTTACGAAATATTAACGTGGTCTTTTTTAGGTATATATACAAAACATATTCTACAAATAAGTTTCGTAGGTTATTCGTGAATCTGGCTAATGTGATATATTATTATGTAAACAGTTTAACTCATATCGTATTACGCTTTTAATTGAAGTAGGGAGACATTCGATATTTTTGTAACCGCCTAGTTTAATAGGTGGCGCGCAACTGGTGTTTGTTAAAGTACTATCTCTGACACGTCTCATTAAAAAGACGGGTATGGTACTGTGTATGTCTATAAAAAAATCTCCTACCTTCTCATTACTATCACATTACTGTGAAAATACTTAGTACATTATATTATCTATTGAAAAGGGGTGATGTTAGAAGTACCTATAACCGCCGAATGTGTTTGAGAAGGTGTATGAGTATCAATGAAGTGAAAGTGGTTTGTCGGGATACCTCTCTATCGAGAGATACGAGAGTGATGTATACGTTTGTAATAAATTATCCTATAATAGTCATAATATTCACTGACATGACAATGACATTAACTTTATTATGACACTTGACATTTGTTCGAATGTAACTTTTGAAAATACCTAACAAAAGACTCTTTGGCGGGAAGTCTAAAATTAAGTATTAAAATTTTTTCAATCTTTGATATTTTGGTAATATTTAACTTAAATAGATGGTTTTAAAGAGTTTTAATAATGAAAAGTGACGACGAATTGGGGGAAATTAATCCTCCCAAAAAAAGGGTGAGGGAAAAATCCAAGTCACCCAGAAGAGGTATGGGAGATAAATCTGCGCCATACCATAAGCAAGGATATAAGAGATTATATCCTGAAAACAGTGCTAATGTTGAGTATAAAGTGTTTGTAGAAGCAAAAAATAAAGAAAACAAACTAGGTAATAAGAGCCCTATTTATTTGAACCATATTTTCAGCTCAGAAATAAAGGGTATCACAAGTATGAGAAGAATTAATGCAAATAAAATAGCAGTCTTCTTTAAACAGTTTAATTACGCAAATAATTTTCTCAATAATAATAATTTTATAGAGAAACATAATTTAAATACATATATACCAGCAAAAGAAATTGAAACAACAGGTGTAATAAGATTTGTCCCAGTAAACATTTCATGCAAGGATTTGTACACCAAACTATCATCAATATATGAAATAATAGCAGTAAGAAGATTCACTAAGAAAATTGATGGTGAAATTGTCCCCTTAGAGACTGTATCAATAACATTTTTATCAAACGTACTTCCTGATACAGTACAATATGAATTGTTTTCGTATACAGTGTCAAAATATATTCCTCCGTTACTCCAATGCTTTAAATGTTTACGCTTCAATCATTCTGCAAAGGTATGTCATGCTGGACAAAAATGTTCCATATGTGCAGGTAATCATAGCTATAGAGAATGTTATAACAATAATAATATGTCTTGTGCGAACTGTGGTGGATCACATTTAGCTATATCTAAGTCTTGCCCAATAAAATTGAAAAAAATATTAGAAAAGAAAGGTGGCATTTCTTATGCAGGAGTGGTTGAAGCAAAAAAATTAATTAAAAATAATGATGATTTTCCTCCATTAGAAAATAAAAAAAGCATGCACAAAAATAAACATGTCAAAGAAAATAATATACAAAAATTAAAAAATGAATTGATTAATAATAATGATATAATGAAAGCTTTTATTCAGACTATAGTACAATTAGGTAATAAAAAATATGAAACTCCACTTACATTAACATTTATAAAAGATTCTCTACTTAAAAACCTTAATGGATAATAATAGTTTATACAATAAAAATTATAATAGACAATATAATACTAAAAATAATAACAATTTAAAAAAATGTTTCAAAATAATGCAACATAATATTCAAAGTATTCATAATAAAAAAGTCTTGTTGAAACAATTACTATCGCAGGAAGATATAGATATATGTATTTTGAATGAGACTTGGACAACTGAAAATAATTCATATATTAACTTCCCTGGTTATGTTTTCATGTGTAAGAATGCAGATAATAGACATGGTGGAGTAGGTTTATTAATTAAAAATTATTATAAATTTCAGCAAATTAATCTTCCATTTTATCAGGACGTTCAAACAATTGCTATTTCAATTTGTGTAAATGATACTCATATTTCTATATTGAATGTTTATTGTCCTCCGGGCACAAAGTTTTCTTCCAGGAAATTAAAAAGTATAATTAATAGGATAGCAAAACCTTGTATAATCTTAGGAGATTTTAATGGGCATCATATATCATTTGGATGTGCAACTACAACTTCTAGAGGTAAGGAAATCTATAATATTTTTGATGAACATGATTTATGTATTTTGAATGACGGTAGACCTACAACTATTCAAAGGCCAAATAGAAATGCATCTGCAATTGATCTTAGTTTTGTTAGTTCTGATATTGCTCATTTGTGTGAATGGGATATTGGTGATGACCCTCTAGGAAGTGATCATTATCCAATTTTCATTAATTTGAATATGACGCCATCTACATTTAATATTAATAATGACATAGATAAATATTTATATAAAAAAGCTGATTGGGTTAAATTTCATAATTTATCAAAAGTTTATTTTAATCAATTTAACTTTGAGTTACATCCATTAACATTATATGATTCTTTTTGTGGAATTTTGAACCAATTGAAAGAGGAATGCATTCCTCATTATTTGAGACATTCATCAAATACAACAAAACATAGAAAAAGGGCTCCAGCTCCATGGTGGAATCAGGAGTGTTCAGACATGGTCAATAAATCTAGAGAAGCTCTTAAAACTTATAGAAATAAAATGACATTGGAAAATTATATTGAATACAAAAAACAGGATGCATTAAAGAAATTAGTAATAAAAAAACAAAAAAGAGAAAGTTGGTTCAATATTTGTACAACTTTTAACAGGTATACACCAGCTTCTTTCATTTGGAACAAAATAAAAATTTTTAAAAGAATGTTCAATACACCCATAAACACTAAAAGAGATGAATGGTTACCTTCTTTTATAGATAAATTCACACAAGACTCAGACCCACAGGAGGATGAGGTTTTACAATTATTTTCGTGCAATAATTCAAATGAAACGGTTACATTTTTATTAAAACAGTTTAATTTTTATGAGCTTGATTATGCATTAAAGTCTAGACGAAACACTTCTCCAGGTTTAGATGACCTTCCATATATTTTAGTTAAAAATTTACATGTTAGTGGCAAAGAAATTCTTTTACACATTTATAATAAGTTATGGGAATACAATATAATTCCTTTGTCATGGAAGACACAGTGTATCATTCCAATTCTTAAACCAAATAAACCTAATAACGATTCTAATTCATATAGACCTATATCACTTTCTTCATGTATAGGGAAGTTATTTGAACAAATGTTAAAAACACGGTTAGATTACTATATAGAGACACATAAGCTGTTGCCATCTAATCAGTTTGGGTTTCGTAAGGGTAGAAGTTGTTCAGATAGTTTTGTTTCATTTATTGAAGATTTAAAAACATGTAATAATTTAAAGATGGGTGCCTTGTGTATATTCTTGGATGTGCAAGGTGCATATGACAATGTAGATTTACGAAAGTTGGTCAAAATAATGCACAACATGGGATTTCCTGGGAAATTATTACAATGGATTTATAACTTTTCATATGAGAGACAAGTATTTATTAAATATAATGGCAATTTAATTGGTCCTAAAAAAGCCTTTAAGGGAGTAATGCAGGGTGCTACTCTATCACCTTTGTTATATAATTTATATACTTCACAAATTTTAAAAAACATTAATAATGATAGTGTTAAATTCTTAATGTATGCTGATGATATTTTGTGTTATTCCATAGAAAAAGATATGGCCTTAGCTGAACGGAATATTAATAATACTTTAGTTAATTTAGAATACTATTATAAGAATAATCTTAAATTAGATATTAATGTGAATAAAAGTAAATGTATGATGTTTGGCAATAGGTCGTATTTACCGAAACTTCATTATAATGGTACTAGTGTTCCATTCACAAGGGTTCACAGGTTTTTGGGTGTATATATAGACGATAAATTAAAATTTTATAAACACATAAGTTATATTTGTGGAAAGGCAGAGAAAGGAGTTAATTTAATGAAGTATTTATGCGGAGTGTTTTGGGGATCAGATCCCAAAGTTCTCAGTATAATATACAAGAGTATGGTAAGAAGTCATTTCGATTATAGTTGTACAGCTTACCTAGGAGCTCATCCAAAGCAATTGAGTAAATTAGATGTAATTCAGAATACAGCTTTGAGGTTAATTACAGGTGCGATGAGATCAACTCCAATAAACGTTATGGAGGTGGAGTCTTGTATTCCACCTTTGGCTATAAGGCGTCTGTTATTGTCTAAAAGATTTTGTTTGAAACACTTGACAAATAATAATAGTGAAGTTTTGTTTAGGCTAACTGAATATTCGACTGAAGTTTTTCCAACTTCATCGACAGATGGCGATATAATAGTCCAAGAGCCAGTGAACCCTGGGAGTAACGGTCTTCCTGTAAGGTTAAAAATTTGCATACCTACAATTTATGGCATTCTAAAAGCAATAGCCATGACCTGGCAGGCGTCAGCCCTGCACGTCATCAACCCCTGTATTTTTTGTACTGTTAGATAAATTAAATTTTAAAACTTGTTTCTGTAAGTTTGAAAATTTTATAGGATAAAGTTTATTTATTGTTCATCTTAAAAACAAAATGCCAGGCGATTTCAATAAGCAGAAGTACATGACAGGTGACTTAGAAAATGCACATTGATGAGGTAAAATAAACTTTATCCTGTATGATTAAAACTTTTATATGTTTTTAAGTAACCGTCTTAGAATATATATGTACAATGCCAGGCGGTTTTGACCAGCATAAGACCTTGCCAGGCGATGGTACAGCTGCTAAGGGCGCGCGAGTGAGAGGTGTTATATGAACGCAAACATGTTTCTGTAAACTTGAAAATTTTATAGGATAAAGTTTATTGATTGTTCATCTTAAAAACAAAATGCCAGGCGATTTCAATAAGCAGAAGTACATGACAGGTGACTTAGAAAATGCACATTGATGAGGTAAAATAAACTTTATCCTGTATGATTAAAACTTTTATATGTTTTTAAGTAACCGTCTTAGAATATATATGTACAATGCCAGGCGGTTTTGACCAGCATAAGACCTTGCCAGGCGATGGTACAGCTGCTAAGGGCGCGCGAGTGAGAGGTGTTATATGAACGCAAACATGTTTCTGTAAACTTGAAAATTTTATAGGATAAAGTTTATTGATTGTTCATCTTAAAAAAAAATTGACAGGCGATTTCAATAAGCAGAAGTACATGACAGGTGACTTAGAAAATGCACATTGATGAGGTAAAATAAACTTTATCCTGTATGATTAAAACTTTTATATGTTTTTAAGTAACCATCTTAGAATATATATGTGCAATGCCAGGCGGTTTTGACCAGCATAAGACCTTGCCAGGCGATGGTACAGCTGCTAAGGGCGTGCGCGTGAGAGGTGTTGCGTGAATGCCTATAGTGCGAATAAGACCGTTTATTTAATACGAAGGGACGTATACCTACTCTCGAGCAACAACGTACAGAGAAGAATTTCGTCAGTTGTGCCAACGATTTTTACTTGTGTGGATGCTTTGAGCTATAACATTTCTTATGTTAAGTGATTTCGAATTTTCAAAGAATCAAACTTTATATTATTATCAATTGTGCAGTGATATTGTGTATTGTTGTACTTTATATGTGAGAGTGAGAGGTGTTATATATGTATATGTGTTCGTATTAAATAAACGGTCTCACTCGCACTATAGGCATTCACGCAACACCTCTCACTCGCGCGCCCTTAGCAGCTGTACCATCGCCTGGCAAGGTCTTATGCTGGTCAAAACCGCCTGGCATTGCACATATATATTCTAAGACGGTTACTTAAAAACATATAAAAGTTTTAATCATACAGGATAAAGTTTATTTTACCTCATCAATGTGCATTTTCTAAGTCACCTGTCATGTACTTCTGCTTATTGAAATCGCCTGGCATTTTGTTTTTAAGATGAACAATAAATAAACTTTATCCTATAAAATTTTCAAGTTTACAGAAACATGTTTGCGTTCATATAACACCTCTCACTCGCGCGCCCTTAGCAGCTGTACCATCGCCTGGCAAGGTCTTATGCTGGTCAAAACCGCCTGGCATTGTACATATATATTCTAAGACGGTTACTTAAAAACATATAAAAGTTTTAATCATACAGGATAAAGTTTATTTTACCTCATCAATGTGCATTTTCTAAGTCACCTGTCATGTACTTCTGCTTATTGAAATCGCCTGGCATTTTGTTTTTAAGATGAACAATAAATAAACTTTATCCTATAAAATTTTCAAACTTACAGAAACAAGTTTTAAAATGTAATTTATCTAACAGTATAAAAAATACAGGGGTTGATGACGTGCAGGGCTGACGCCTGCCAGGTCATGGCTATTGCTTTTAGAATGCCATAAATTGTAGGTATGCAAATTTTTAACCTTACAGGAAGACCGTTACTCCCAGGGTTCACTGGCTCTCCAACTATAATACAGATGAGCAGCATAAAAAATGATATAATTAATAATAAATCTCTTAATATTAAAAAAGTTTTCAAAACAGTTCAAAAGGTTTGTCATAATGTGCATCATAGTATTTTATGGCCTATATATGAATATTCTTATGATAGTATGGTATATACTCCAGTAATTCATGGTTATGAAATTAATTGTAACAATGATTATTTAAAATTTATACATAACAAAGGCTATTATTGCATTTTTACTGATGGATCTAAATCTAAAAATGGAGTTAAGTCTGCTTTTTATGATATCCAAAACAAAAAATTCGAAACTTATAAGTTGGATCCAATGTGTAGTATCTTTACAGCTGAAAGTTTTGCAGTTGTTCAAGCTCTCATTTATGTTTTTTATACCAATAAAAATGAAAGGATTTTGTTACTGACTGATTCAAAAAGTTTATTAAGTGCATTAGAAAATACTTCTTTATGTTACAAAACTAATTATAATATATGTAAGATTAAAAATATTGTTTATGAACTGTGCATAAGCGGTAGAAAGGTCGAATTTATATGGGTTCGAGCTCATGCCAGTATTTCTGGCAATGAAGAAGCTGATATGGGGTGTAAGTAATATATGATATGATATTGATTATAGGTCGGACTTCTCTGTACCTTTTACTGACCTGCATATGAACATATTTTTGGATGTACCTAAAGCAAATATGGGGTGAATATTGGGATAAAGTTTCTGTAGTAAAAGGTAAGTGGTATAGAGAAATTCAGACCAATATACCAAGTGTACCATGGTATATGAGTGATGTATGTGATAGTCGTAGATTCATTACTGTAATAAATAGACTAAGGTTTGGACACAATTTAACTCCTTCTCATTTGAAAAGAATTAATGTATTATCTTCAGATCGATGTAATTATTGTAAACAGATGAAAGCTTCTGCTGAACATTTGATATTACATTGTCAAGCATTTGCACTAGAAAGATTCATTTTGGTATCTGAATGTTTAAATATTAATAAGGAGATACCCCGCACTTTGAATTCATTGTTAAAAGATAAAAGATATTATAAAATATTATATAATTTTGTTTCAAGTACTATAGGAAAACTTTGATTGTTTTCGTATTAATGTAAACAATTTTGTAAATTATTACACTTAGTAACAGTAACATTGTATCTCAGCATTGTATAATTTTTTTTTATTTTGACATAAGGAATGATTTATTTTGTTTTTGTAATTATTATAATGTTTACGACCAATGGACAATGTTTCTAGGTCATGTATCTTTAAATAAATAAAAAAAAAAACCTAACAAAACTAAACCGAGTTGAAAAGTTATAATTTGTGTCTAAAATTAATATTATAGGTAAACAATTATTCAATTCGGTTAGCTAGATAAATCATATAAAAGTTTTAACAAAGTAAATCTATATCAAATTAACGCAAAGTAACGTACTTACGTTCTTTATTGTATTGTTTTGAAAACTATCGGATGAAACTTTTTACCGATGGATAACTACCAATATCTACCTGTGAAACTCTTTATTCAAGATCTGTACAATGCTAAGAATAGTGAAAACAACCGCTACATCTACGAAATTTATAATTTATCGTTCAAGAAAGTAAAAGTTCACGGT
Organism: Leucoptera coffeella; assembly: GCA_030578115.1. Lineage (NCBI taxonomy): Eukaryota > Metazoa > Arthropoda > Insecta > Lepidoptera > Lyonetiidae > Leucoptera > Leucoptera coffeella. Next base: position 28,027 of record JAMBLF010000467.1, read on the forward strand.
GTTGTAACTTCTATAGAAAATAGAAACAAAAATATGTTAACATTTGAATTAAGTGATGTTACAGGTGAGTTTTTAAAATGCACACCAATACCGTTTACATACAAATAAGTAGTCCTATACAGCATAGTTAAAATTATCTTTAGAACAATAATGTGAATATCCCATACCTACTTATGCATTAAATGTCATATTTAGCTAAAGTTTACTTAGGTCATTTTTTTCATAATATGATAAATTATATTATGATAATATAATGTCCCAGACATGAATTATATTCTAAAAGAATCACTAATTTTAAGCTGCAATTATTGTAGAGCCATTTAAGCAAACCTCTGATTACCACACTTAAGTTAATGGCTTTTCAATTATTTATATGTAATTATTGTTCTTATACACTATTCGCGTTAAGTAAATAGTGACGTCATGATGTACAGAGGTTAAATTGGCCAATGAGACGTGAGTAAATGAGGAAACAAGACACATTGACCAATCGCAGACAACCATTGTCACGTTTCATTGGACAAGACGTGGGTGACGTGTTGACGTCACTATTTTCTTAATGCGAATATACTATAATAGTTCTCTTCTTAATTTCAGGCTCAATAAACATATACTACGACTACACAAAGAGCAATCATAGCATTTCTTATGCCAACAAAACAAAACTTACCCAGGAACATGGCCTTGCGATATTTGGTAGCAAAAGTGCTGATACACTTAATTTCCTTTACAATTCCATAAAACAGGTTCATTCAGACCCCTTTAAGTTCGATTTGGGCTCACATTTAAGTGTGGTCGGCGATATATTCCTAGACAGTTCTAAAACAAGAATGATCAATGCGTACGATGTGAAGGAAACGTCAATAACGAGAGAGTTATTGTGGATGAAGGAACTACGATACTTGTATGATCAGTATTATATGAAGATTGTATAGATAAGAGATGCAGTGAGAAGCATACATAGATATTTACGCCTCTATGTCCCCAATGGGATAAGCAGAGACTGTTGATTGCAACATGGAATGAACCTTGCAAATCTCTTGCTTCACTCACAACCATTAATATTCTCATTCATGCTCTTCTGTTCTTCACCCTATGTACTCCCACCTTGAGAAGAATGAAGCAAGAAGGTTATACATACACTTACCTCCTTTCTCAAATGAAAGGATTAATTAAACAGCTCTTAACAATATGTATGGTTGACTGTCACATGCAAATCATAGAGTTGTCTGCATGTAAAGTTTTTAATCCTCCGTTTCCTTCATTTCCTGAATAATTTTGATTTGAATGAAAGTTTGCATGGCAATGATCAAAAAACTGCCAAAATTGACCCTGTCATACAGCACTGTAATTATAAGTTTAGATCCCTTTACACACCCAAACATTTTTTAAGTTTAGACGAGTCTCTATTGCTTTTGAAAGGGAGATTAAATTGGGTTCAATGCATAAGATCGACAGCAGCACAATTTAGAATCAAAACATATGAACTATGTGAGGCTGAAACCGGGTATTTATTAGAATTAAAGATTTACTCTGGTAAAGATTCTAAGACCATAGCACCTATTTGTGGTTTGCCACCTCGAAAGTGGTACTGGGTCTTGTAGAGGGATATTTAAATAAGGGCCATTGTATTGTACATACATACATACATACACATCACGCCTGATTCCCTGTAGAGGGGTAGGCATAGATCACGGATCCCCATTTGTCCCGATCCTGACAGACCACTTTCGCTTCATTGACACTCATACATGCTCTCATACACTCTCGGCGGTTATAGGTACTCCTAACGTCACCTTTTTTCAATATAGCATCTATCTGACTGTTATATGTCTTATTAGGCCGGCCCCTACGTAACCGCCCTTCCACTTCACTCATATATATTCCTTTTGTCAATCTGTTATCATTCATCCGCATAACATGTCCAAACCATCGAAGCATCCTCTTTTCAATCTTAGTCACTACATCTTCTTTCAAACTGCAACCTTCCCTTATCACACTATTTTTAATTCCATCATTCAATGTCACTCCTAACATTGCATTGTAATGGATAACTTTTATAATAGCGTAGGTCTAAGTAGGTTTTTAAAAAGACAAAATACGGACACCCATGGCACTTTGAACCGCCGGCGTACGGACACTCCGAATGATATAAAATAATAGATCCTAAGAAACTAAAAAGAGGTGAAATAGTAGCTCGATACTGCGGTGATGTTGCTGTATTGGCGTGGAAATCTATGCGGCTAATCAGTATGATTTCGACTTTCCACGATGCAGCTACATCGCGTAGTGCGGGCCGGTCAAGTCTGAGACAAACCCAAAATGGTAATGACGTATAATAAGTCCATGGGAGGAGTGGACCTCAAGGACCAGAAATTAGCGATGTACCTGCTAGAACAGAAGAGGTAGGGTCATGCCAATAAAGTTATCCTTAGTCTCATAGAAGATTACCTATAATTTATAAATAATTTAGTTTAATAAAGTGTTATATGTTATTATTCTTGTTTTTTTTTTGTATTATTAATTGTTTGAAGTATTTAAGTCGGTTAATTAAACTGCAGGTAGTGCAGTAGCATAAGTGCTGATCCAGAGCCCATTGACATATACACTGTGTAAAACAATGTTTCATTGGCTGTGAATGTGTGTGTATACGTTAATAAATGTTCTTCTGTTCTTTATATATACAGGGTGGCGCATTCAAAACGGTCAGTATGGGGAAGTCTGAAACTATAAGAGATACGAAGATTTGGTCTTAGGAACCATGTCACCGATTTTGATAAAAATAAAAACTGCATTCATACTTTCTTTGAAAAAACAACTGTAACCAGGATGGGAATCGAACCCGGTTTCTTTAAAAAAATAAACTTGCCTTTTTCACTTTTTCTTTTTAAATATCGATTGTGTAGGTCTTAAGCTGTAAATGTCTCTAAGAAACATGATGTCTAAAATGAATAAAATACATTGTTTTTGCATACTTTAGTTTATCATAGTAGTTTACATACACCGCACCGTTACAATGCTCAACAAGTTCAGACATGTAAAATTGTCTCTATGGCTGTTTGTAGTTTTGTACCTCTCTACTTGTTACATACACCATATCATGTGGCATTAGCATTGCATTAATCCTTTTAGAAAGTTTTGTTATCTACAGTAATCAAACACTAACAATCTATTGACGTGTTAAAACATTTTTAAAAATTTCTTGTGGGGTTACGTTAAGAATGAATTTTACAAAAAGTTATGACACCGTTGAAAACCTAAACGTAGCAATAGAGTCAAATTTAACGCAAATTCATTACATGAAAATACAAAATACAAAAGTAAGGTCGTTACCTGAATATGTTGAATATTGTATTGAAAACAACGGTAGTCACTTAGAACACCTACTATGATAAATTAAAGTATGCCAAAACAATGCATTTTATTTATTTTGGACATCATGTTTCATAGAGACATTTACAGCTTAAGACCTACACAATCGATATTTAAAAAGAAAAAGTGAAAAAGGCAAGTTTATTTTTTTAAAGAAACCGGGTTCGATTCCCGTCCTGGTTACAGTTGTTTTTTCAAAGAAAGTATGAATGCAGTTTTTATTTTTATCAAAATCGGTGACATGGTTCCTAAGAACAAATCCTCGTATCTCTTATAGTTTCAGACTTCCCCATACTGACCGTTTTGAATGCGCCACCCTGTATGTACATGGACGATTATTATAAATTTAATTTAGCAGTGACCTTTTTGATTAATAAAACATACTGTACTGGAACATTATGTCAAAATCTATTAAAGATACATACAAAAAAACAAAACAAACGCATTCACGACCATTAACCCTTCCGGGGTAGTCAGAGGTTCAGGTGTCCATCTCCGCAAGTGCGAAGGTAGTAATTCTATGGACACCTCGAACCCACGTGTTAACCAGATAGTCAGTACTCAATGTGACAGGTGGTCAGTTATGTCGGCATTTACAAGCACTAACTATTACCTGTTCGACGAACAGGTAGGTTTCCTCACGATGTTTTCCCTCACCGTATAATTCGATGCATTTCGTAAATGTGTTTTTATTACGAAAATGTACATAGAAATTCATTAAAATTCATTTCCATTGGTACATGCTCAAACGGGATTTGAACCCTGTACCCTCGAGATACAGAGCCAAGCCCCAAACAACTGAGCTACGTTGAATTGATACATACATGTATGTATATAATTGTAAAAAATCTTAACAATAAACAATATATGGCTGCATATTGGAATCACTCTAAGGCGTGATGGGCACTGAAGATGGATATTCCTACACAGGTGCCTGTTACGCCAAAAGGCGTGTTATTCGTTTTTTTCCAATTATAATTTATAAAAACTGCTTACTTTATGTCTATGCATTTTTTTAACTGATGCCTAGAAAAATATCTCAGGGACGTAAAAAGAATGCTGACTAGCTGCCGTTCTTCTCGGCATGTCTAGGAGGCGACTGAGGGACTGGGGGTAGATATAATCTAATGGGCAATGGGCTAGCCCCACTAATGTTTCAAATAACATCGCAACCTCGTCGAATAAACATTAATATGAAGGCTAAAAAGTGACCTATAGTCTATTCGCGTTAAGTAAATAGTGACGTCATGATAATCAGAGGTTAAACTGGCCAATGAGACGTGAGTAAATGAGAAAAGAAGTCACATTGACCAATAACAGACAACCTTTATTAAATCTCATTGGTTAAATCATGGGGACGTGATGACGTCACTATTTTCTTAATGCGAATATATTATAAATGATATTATCGTGTCTCCGAGGTTATGGCCACCCTAAAAACAATTTAGAGACGTGCCTTCAGGAATTTGGGTGTGATTCCTCGAACCGGCTAGTGTGTCCCCGTTCGCTTGAAGTTGGCTTAGGTGTGCGTTCTGAAGCAGCCTATCAAGGGTAAATATGCTGAGCCGAAAATGTAGACCATGGAGAAATAAATAAGAGGTGTGGGCCTTACGCAATATTTGTATGGAAACTAGCGTGGCATTACGCGGGGTGAAACGAAGTAAGCGAGATGGAGGGGAGATATTAAAACACCGCATCGGCCAATGTATTAAATCATATTAATTTTCAAAATGTAGTTATTGATTTCCTTTCCTTAAAAAAAAGTTTCTGAATCTCTATAATTTTCCGGTATAACATCCTTATTACAGTCGTCTATGGTGCGTCAACAAAGTCAGCAGCTTAGTGAAAGTTGAAAATACAAATAATTATTTTCGGCTGAATATTTTGTCAATTGTGATGGCAAACTGGCTAAATATGTTCGCTTTGGGATAAGCTTTGGATCCTCAACTGGAACGAACCGAAGAACAAGGAAGAGAGCAAGAAATTGGAGCTTCGATTTCGTTTTTCTTCGGTTGTAGCGGCTGGCGGCGTTGATGTAACCATGGCGATGAAAGAACAAGAAGTTCAAACGCCGTGGCATCAGTGTTTGTACTTCAGCCGACATAACCTAAGTGGTGAATGGCTTAATAAAGAATTAAAAAAAACATCCTTATTATTTCATTATCATTTGCCGAATATAATTTATATTTCTCAGGTACTGTAGTATTATATTATCTGCGTCTCAGGTAATCTTTATTCTTTTAAAAACATTTTTTTTATTTTGAAGTTATTATTTTTTGGACTTTGACTAATTTATAAGACGGTAGGTGGCGCAGTCGCTGCAGGATTTGCAGGGAATGCTGCACAGTCTTAACGCTGCCTCACGGTCGGTCGGTCTCCGGATGATCTTGCACAAGACCAAAGTCATGTTCAATGAACTCGTTGTCCAGGGGTTGGAGAAGCGCTCGAAGTGGTCCAGGAATATGTCTACCTGGGCCAGGTTCTACAAATTGGGAAGGCACAGCTTCGAGCGTGAGTTTTCCAGAAGAGTGCAGCTGGGCTGGGCAGCATTCGGGAAGTTGCGTCATATCTTCTCGTCGCCACTACCGCAGTGTCTTAAGACCAGGGTTTTCAATCAGTGCGTCCTACCTGTAATGACATACGGTGCCGAGACGTCGAACATGCCAGTCGGGCTGGCTCACCGATTACATGTCGCTCAGCGAGCAAGGGAACGTTCGATGCTGGGTATCTCGTTAAGGGACAGAGTCCGGAACGAGATTATCCGGCAGAGAACCAATGTCGTATAAATTGTCTATCGATGTTGCAAGCTGAAGTGGCAGTGGGCCGGTCACGTCTGTCGCAGAACCGACGACCGATGGAGCAAAGCGGTTGTCAAATGGCGACCGCGTCTCGGTAAACGTAGTGTAGGACGCCCCCCTGCCAGATGGGCTGATGATAGTGTTTTGTGGCGTTACCTTGGGGAGGCCTACGTCCAGCAGTGGACTGTCATAGGCTGATTGAGTGAGGTAGAGATCGCGCCACATAAATTGGCAGTTGGAGGCGTCGCCACAGTCGCGTAATTCAGTGTTACCAGTAAACACGCCAAAACTAGCACTCACTGTGCCATACGGCTCGATACATTATAGGTTTCATTTGTAACGGTCTTTGGTTGCAGAGCTATAAACTCAAATAAAACAAATTAATATATCAAAGTTAAAATATGTTTATTTAAAATAGGCCCTATCACAAGCTCTCTTTGAATGTTATCTTATGATCTAAGTATAATATAAAAAATTATTTCAAACATGATTAATAATTAACGGGACTTATCCTTCTTATTATATATTACATATATTATGTGTTCCTTCACTCTGTTCGCAATAGACCGTTTAGTCTGTCCGACGTAGGATTTCCCACAGCTGCAATCAATCTTATACACGCCCTTATATCTTATATCATGAGTATAAATCGCGAATCTCTTAAAACTATTATTTCAAACATGGCACTGAGCATTGTCTTTACATATTTTTTACCGAGGTTAGATCAGCGGAGACCCTAGCTTGGAGAAGAACTAACAAGAAACTCCGGAAATCAATTTATTATAATCACCCTTAACAAACATAAAAATTACAAAGAGTGAGCAAAAAACACAACGCTGGTAATACTAAATTTACCTTTCATACAAAATAACACGCAATGGCGGAAACGTCAAATTAATTCCAAGTTTGCCTACTGCCAATTTATGTGGCGCGATCTCTAATAGGAACTTGGTTTGCCGGCCGGCAAAAAGCTGTCAGTCAGAATTAGGGATGTCGATTCACGGGGAAAAAAATCGATTCTCGGATCGATCTGAATAGAGGTCCCTTGAATCGATCCCCGATTTAATTGGGCCCAAAAGAATCGATTCTCGATTAATCGATCGAAAAATCACTTTTTTTTATAAATAACATAAGTAACTTAGAAGGAAGATACATATGTTTATGTTAAGAAGTGTCTTTTTCAAAACATCATGAGTTCAATCAACATTATATCAGCTTGTGGACATTTAATCAAGTCTATTTTTGAATTTTGACGTACTGCTGGTATCCACAAATATAACAACAAAATAATCACAGACGGTTAGAGATCCCGCCACATAAGCTGACAGTAGCCAAACTTGGAACTAAATTTGACGTTTCCGCAATTGCGTGTTATTTTGTATGAAAGGTAAATTTAGTATTACCAGCGTTGTGTTTTTTGCCCACTCTTTGTAATTTTTATGTTTGTTAAGGGTGATTATAATAAATTGATTTCCGGAGTTTCTTGTTAGTTCTTCTCCAAGCTAGGGTCTCCGCTGAACTTCTTCTTCTCAATCGTTACGCTCTTATCAGAGCGGTCGTGGTCTTCATGACGTGGCATCTTGAGCAGCCGAAATGGTTGGTGAACTAACCTCGGTAAAAATATGTAAAGACAATGCTCAGTGCCATGTTTGAAATAGTTTTTTTACATACATACATACACATCACGCCTGATTCCCTGTAGAGGGGTAGGCAGAGATCACGGAGCCCCATTTGTCCCGATCCTGACAGACCACTTTCGCTTCATTGACATTCATACATTCTCTAATACACTCTCGGTGGTTATAGGTACTCCTAACGTCACCTTTTTTCAATATAGCGTCTATCTGACTGTTACATATATGTCTTATTAGGCCGGCCCCTACGTAACCGCACTTCCACTTCACTCATATATATTCCTTTTGTCAATATATAGTTTTTTTAATTTGTACTTAGATCATAAAATAACTTTCAAAGAGAGCTTATGATAGGGCCTACTTTGAATAAAATATTTTGACTTTTGACTTTGGTATATTAATTTGTTTTATTTGAGTTTATAGCTCTGCAACCAAAGATCGTTACAAATGAAACCTCAATATAATGTATCGAGCCGTATGGCACAGTGAGTGCTAGTTTTGGCGTGTTTACTGGCAACACTGGATTACGCGACTGTGGCGACGCCTCCAACTGCCACCTTATATGGCGGGTACTCTACGGTTCTCTCTCCAAAACAATTTTTTTTTAGAAAAAAAACTTTCTCTGTGGTGATAGGTAGAGATCGCGCCACATAAGTTGGCAGACGGAAAACTTGGAACAAAATTTGACGTTTCTGCCATTGCGTGTTATTTTGTATGAAAGGCAAATTTAGTATTACCAGCGTTGTGTTTTTTGCTCACTCTTTGTAATTTTTATGTTTGTTAAGGATGATTATAACAAATTGATTTCCGGAGTTTCTTGTTAGTTCTTCTCCAAGCTAGGGTCTCCGCTGATCTAACCTCGATAAAAAATATGTAAAGACAATGCTCAGTGCCATGTTTGAAATAATAGTTTTAAGAGATTCGCGATTTATACTCATGATATAAGCTATAAGGGTGTGTATAAGATTGATTGCAGCTGTGGGAAATCCTACGTCGGACAGACTAAACGGTCTATCGCGGACAGAGTGAAGGAACACATAATATATAATAAGAACGATAAGTCTCGTTAATTATTAATCATGTTTGAAATAGTTTTTTTTTAATTTATACTTAGATCATAAGATAACATTCAAAGAGGGCTTGTGATAGGGCTTATTTTAAATAAACATATTTTGACTTTTGACTTTGATATATTAATTTGTTTTATTTGAGTTTATAGCTCTGCAACCAAAGACCGTTACAAATGAAACCTATAATGTATCGAGCCGTATGGCACAGTGGGTACTAGTTTTGGCGTGTTTACTGGTAACACTGAATTACGCGACTGTGGCGACGCCTCCATCTGCCACCTTATGTGGCGCGATCTCTAGTGTTGCCAGCGAGTGAGTGAGCAACTAGAGATGGGCGGAAATTCTCTGGAAACTTTCCCGATGTGAATTTATTTGGGAACTTTGTTAATTTTTCTTTGTTTACGGTAAATCTAAATACAAATGTTCACGTTACTTATTCGATTCGATTTTGGGGGTCTTTGAATCGATCTGCCGGATCGATTCAAGCTCTTGGATCGATCAAAATAATCGTTTTTTTTAGGGGCAAGAATCGATTATCCGATTAATCGATTTTTTATCGACATCCCTAGTCAGAATACGCATAGTCAGTCAACTTGTAAGAAAAGTTTTAGTCGTCTACTTCACAACTTTTATATATTTTCATAATTATTTTTCTCATTGTTTATACAGCTGAATAGAATTCTTAATAGCTCAGGTAAGTTGTATTTACACTATTTATGAAATAAAAAAGTTATTTAGGGATTATATCACAAGGTAAATTCGTAAATCGAAGATCATTTCTTATCAATTTGTCATTCTATTATTATCTATTTGGAGTAATTTCATTGTAGACAATTATTTTATTAATTCCCATAGTAACTAATACTACCTATAACATAACTATTGTACTAATTTTATGTTGATGCTTGCTTTTGTATTTGCAGCCATATTTTTGTTGTTCATGTTAAGGTTATCTTGAACTTATAAAGAATTTTGAACATAAACTTTTACATAATACCTATTTATTCCCAAATAATAAATCAATCTAACTAGGTATTTTCAACGCTATTTTACTATATATACCACGAATATCTTTCTTCAACTCCTGAAGTATTTCATCTATACCTACTTACTTTCAATACTGGGAGTATATTAGCATCTCAAATGAAGTTAAACAGTTTTTGACTGATCATATCTAAAGCCTTAATATCTACTACTCATTAACTTAACCTAAAAAGTATGCTTACATAGTTTTACTTATAGTATTAATTCCCATCACCGATATATTTCACTCATAGTAACCAGGCATATAATATAAGGGTTTTAATATCTCAATTCCAGCACAATGGCAAGAGGAATAACCCCAGAAGAAGTTGAAGCCCTCTGCAAAACTCCAGATGTATCCACTAAGGTAATAAATCCTAAATACATATATATAAAGTCAAAGTCAAATGTTTTTATTCAATATAAGTACAAGTACATTACATTCATTGAAAGTCAAAATATATATACATACATATAGTCTATTCGCGTTAAGTAAATAGTGACGTCATGATATAATAGACGTTAAACTGACCAATGAGACGTTAGTAAATGAGAAAACAAGTCACATCGACCAATTGCAGACGACAGTTGTCACGTCTCATTGGTCAAATCGTCGGGACATGATGACATCACTATTTTCTTAATGCGAATGTACTATACATACAAACACATCACATATGATTCCCTGTAGAGGGGTCCCGGATCCCTATCCGTCGCAATTCTGATAAACCACTTTCGCTTCATTGACACTCATACCTCCGTATACACACTCGTTAATGATATCAGTATTCCGATAGAGATATTTCACAAGTGTTTTGTACCCATATCACAGATAATATAATACTATACAGTATATTAATTAATTGGTTAAAATCCAAGTTTTGTTACGTTTCTAAATTGAGTCCAATTTTCAGAAATATCTAACAAAAATTGGATTTTATACAATATTCCTTTGAGTTTTTGAAATTTCTAATTGCTCTCCTGCGAAGTTGTGATTTGGTGCTAAAGCAAGATAGCCTATCCACCATCTATATGGATGAGGTTATATAGGTATATGAGGCCCACAATTATATTGTAAGATGTCAAAGACATTCGCCTTTGCCTTTGGTTATGATAAACAAAAACAAACACATTCACGACCATTAACCCTTGCGGGGTAGTCAGAGGTTCAGGTGTCCATCTCCGCAATTGCGAAGGTAGTAATTCTATGGCCTCCTCGAACCCACGTGTTAACCAGATAGTCAGTACTCAATGTGGTAAGTCATGTCGCCATTTACTAGCACTTACTATTACCTGTTCGACGAACAGGTAGGTTTCCTCACAATGTTTTTCCTCACCGTATAATTCGACGCATTTCGTAAATGTGTTTTTATTACGAAAATGTACATAGAAATTCATTAAACTTCATTTCCATTGGTACATGCTCAAGCGGGATTTGTACCCTGTACCCACTGATACAGAGCCAAGCCCCAAACAACTGAGCTACGTCGAATTTACATATATACATATAAATATTAATAGGCTATATGGGGCCCACAATTATATTGTAAGAAGTCAAAGACATTCGCCTTTGCATTTGGTTATCATAGTACACATATATTTCAAATATCATTTCCAGGATTTCCTATTCCAACAAACGATGTACCGTATCAAAGATCCCAGGGTGTCCCTTCCGTTCTACACCAATGTCTTGGGCATGACGTTGCTGAAACAACTGCATTTTGACGAGGGAAAGTTTTCCTTATTCTTCCTTGGTTACGAAGACCCTAAGACTGTGCCAAGCGATCCTAAAGAAAGAGGCGTATGGGCCATGACCAGGAAAGCTACGTTGGAGTTGACTTAGTAAGTAGTATATATATGCTTTCACGTTCTTTAATACCTTGCAGTAGACAGTATATATATATCCTTTATTCTCACTAGTATATACAGGGTGGCGCATTCAAAACGGTCAGTATGGGAAAGTCTGAAACTATAAGAGATACGAAGATTTGTTCTTAGGAACCATGTCACCGATTTTGATAAAAAGAAAAACTGCATTCACACTTTCTTTGAAAAACAACTATATCCAGTACGGGAATCGAACCCGGTTGCTTTGAAAAAATAAATTTGCCTTTTTCACTTTTTCTTTTTAAATATCGATTTTGTAGGTCTTAAGCTGTAAATGTCTCTATGAAACATGGTGTCGAAAATGAATAAAATGCATTGTTTTGGCATACTTTAGTTTATCATAGTAGGTTTTCTAAGTGACCACCGTTGTTTTCAATACAATATTCAACACGTTTAAGTAATGATCTTACTATTGAATATTGTATTTTCATGTGGTGAATTTGCGTTATAATTGACTTTATTTTTATTTTTAGGTCTTCAATGGCGTCATAGCTTGTTTTGTAAAATTCATCCTTAACGTAACCCCACAAGAAATTTTCTAATATGGTTTAACACGTTACTTTATGTGGACTTTTCAATAGATTGTTAGTTTTTGATTACTGTAGGTAACAAAACCTCCTTAAAGGATTAATGCAATGCTAATGCCACATGATATGGTGTATGTAACAAGTAGAGAGGTACAAAACTACAAACAGCCATAGAGACAATTTTACATGTCTGTTGAATATTGTTACGGTGTATGTAAACTACTATGATCAACTAAAGTATGCCAAAACAATGCATTTTTTCATTTTCGACACCATGTTTCATAGAGACATTTACAGCTTAAGACCTACAAAATCGATATTTAAAAAGAAAAAGTAAAAAAGGCAAATTTATTTTTTCAAAGCAACCGGGTTCGTATCCCGTACTGGATATAGTTGTTTTTTCAAAGAAAGTATGAATGCAGTTTTTCTTTTTATCAAAATCGGTGACATGGTTCCTAAGAACAAATCTTCGTATCTCTTATAGTTTCAGACTCTCCCATACTGACCGTTTTGAATGCGCCACCCTGTATATATCCTTTGTAGTAGACAGAACCTCAGAGATAAAATATACTAGGTTAGGTTAGTCAGTTAATTTAATTAGATTAACAAAATTATACATGATTAATAACTAACGGGACTAATCGCGTAAGTTTTTATATAATAAAGTTACCTTTATTAACCCGATGTTTCGGCTACGTTGCAGCGGCCATGACCAGTCAGTCATATCAGTCTGCCCGTGACCATAGCTGCTGCAACGTAGCCGAAACATCGGGTTAATAAAGGTAACTTTATTATATAAAAACTTACGCGATAAGTCCCGTTAGTTATTTATAATGAGTAAACATCGCGAATCTCTTAAAACAATAAAAATTATACATATATCATATCATTTATATACATTCACGTCCTTCAATCCATTTCAGGGTGGACAGAACCTTGGAAACATGAAAACATCTCCTTGGTCACTTTTTAACAAGAATATTGGGGTTGTGATGTCATATGGAACAATGTTAACATTTTTTTTAACCATTGTCCAACTCATTCCATTGACCCTTAGTTGTGTGAACGCCAAAAAGAACGGCAGCTAGTAAGCTTTTTTTAACATCTTAGACTAGCATGGAACATTTAAGTCCATATTTGTTTGACGACCTCCGTGGCGCGATCTGTTAGACACCTGAACGCTAATCGTGAGGTCCTGGGTTCGATTCCCGGTGGAGGCAGAGTTAAAATCTACGCTTTTCTACTGCTTTCCAGTCTGGTTGTTGATTATATATTATATATGTGTATTTATCTCTTTAAAATAAGTATATATTTCTTAAATATACGTTGACTAGTACCCTTAACACAAGTCTTAAATGTACTTACAAAGGGGCTAGTTCAATTGGTGTAATAATGTCCAAATATTATTATTATTTGTTCAGTCTCGTAATCAATATTGTAAAGATTATTCTATTTTTTTTATTGAGACATTCTACTTTGTTGAGTCATGCTTTTTCAGCCATGTTTTTTTTACTTTCAATAAGTGATATTTATGATCCTTCTATAGAATTAAAAATTAATTTCCTTTGAACTATTATTCTAAAGCATAATAATAAGTCGATTACAGTTCTATATTCTTTTAATCAATCTACAATCTTATATCCATTTGTGTTTTTTCCAGCAACTGGGGCACGGAATCTGATGATTCAGCCTACCATAATGGAAATTCTGACCCTAGGGGATATGGCCATATTGGAGTATTGGTGCCAGATGTAGAGGCTGCTTGTGAAAGGTATGTTAGAATACATATATCGATGGTTTAGAGCTCACCTCTTTTTTTTATTCTTTATAAAGCCATTCACCACTAAGGTTATGTCGGCTGAAGTACAAATACTGATGCTACGGCAATTGAACTTCTTGTTATTTCATCGCCATGGTTACACCAACGCCGCCAGCCGCTTCAACTGAAGAAAAACGAAATCAATGCTCCAATTCTTCTCTTCCTTGTTCTTCGGTTCGTTCCAGTTGAGGATCCAAATATAATCGCAAAGCAAACATATTTAGCCAACTTGGCATCACAATTGACTAAATATTCAGCCGAAAATAATTATTAGTATTTTCAACTTTCACTGAGCTGCTGACTTTGTTGAAGAACCATAGGCGATGTAGTGCACACTTGTGATATGTAAATTTCACGCTACGTACGTATTGCCTAATACTACAAAAAAAGTATGAAATAGTTATACAATTATGATTGTTCTAGATTCGAGAAACTCGGCGTGAAGTTTGTGAAGAAGCCCCAGGATGGAAAGATGAAGGGGTTGGCCTTCATACAAGACCCTGATGGGTACTGGATCGAGATATTCGACACTAAAGTCATCACCAAATACGCATAAACCACTATAGTGTATTCGCTTTAAGAAAATAGTGACGTCATCATGTCCCCATGATTTAACCAATGTGATTTTATAGGGATTGTCTGCGATTGGTCAGTGTGACTTGTTTTCTCATTTACTCACGTCTCATTGGCCAGTTTAACCTCTGATTATCATGACGTCACTATTTTCTTAACGCGAATACACTATAATAGGAATAATATTTGGACATTATTACACCAAGAACTAGCCCCTTGGTAAGTACATTTAAGACTTGTGTTAAGGGTACTAGTTAATGTATATTTAAGAAATGTATACATATTATATATGGATAAATACATATATAGCATATATATAAACATATTATTTTGTAAAGGTTTAAATAACATCAACGACCTCCATGGCGCGATCAGTTAACCACCTGAACGCTAATCGTGAGGTCCCAAAGATTCCCGGTGGAGGCAGAGTTAAGCACTACGCTTTTCTTCTGTTTTCTAGTCTGGTTGTTGATTATATATGATATATACGTATTAATATATTTCTTAAATATACATTGACTGGTACCCTTAAAAGTCTTAAATGTACTTAGTAAGGGGCTAGTTCAATTGGTGTAATAGTGTCCTGAATATTATTATTATATACCAGCTCCAATATGTAAAAAAAATATATTTTACTGTAATATAATGGATATATGTATATATACGTAAAACGTATTATTTCTAATACAAATTTTATGCACTGAACACCATTGTATACATAAATTATTTCGTATTTAATGTGTTAATTATAGTCATATAATGGTACAAGAATTTCAGGGTATAATATGAAAATAACATATAACATTTTCAATTTTTTTCAAATCAACTTTTTTTTAATTGTACTACTTACTACGTTTTTATAAATGGAAACGGCAATCTTATGTATATATAAATAAGGTCTAAAATTCAAAAACTAAAATTAAAATTAATACAATGATCACGATTTGTGAAAACAAACTTTTTAAATACTATAATAATTATATATTTGTATGTTAAGTGAAACAATCATTATGAATCGTTTTTATGTTAAATTTTTTACAAAGCTATTAAATTTGTTTATTAGAAAATGTCTTGTTTTTAATTACACCTATCATAATAATATTATCAAAATTCACCATCTGCATTCATCATGATGGTAAACCATGTCACCATGTACAGACAAACACGTATTAATTCTCGTCATTATATATGGATGAATGATAGTAGATTGACAAAAGGAATATATGTAGGTGAAGTGGAAAGGCGGTTACTTAGAGACCGGCCCAATAAGACATGACAGTCAGATAGACGCCATATTGAAAAAGGGTGACGTTAGAAATACGTATAACAACCGAGTGTGCATGAGGAGGTGTATGAGTGTCAATAAAGTGATAGTGTCAGTAGTGGAACAGATAGGGATCCGTAATCTCTGCCTACCCCTTTTAAGGGAGACAGGCGTGATGTATATGTATGTATTAACTCACCATATAGCTTGTGAATCTTCTTATTACCTATAAATTCTAAAAAGCACGCTAGTTTCAGAGTTAATTAAAATACTAACAAATTGTCGTTGCTTTTGTCAATGTGTCGAATTATTAAATAATTCAACGTAGCTCAGTTGTTTGGGGCTTGGCTCTGTATCAGTGGGTACAGGGTTCAAATCCCGCTTGTGCATGTACCAATGGAAATGAAGTTTAATCAATTTCTATGTACATTTTCGTAATAAAAAATACATTTACGAAATGCTCGAATTATACGGCGAGGGAAAACATCGTGAGGAAACCAACCTGTTTCCGAACAGGTAATAGTTAGTGTTTGTAATTGGCGTCATAGCTTACTACCTGTCACATTGAGTACTGATTATCTGGTCAACACGTGGGTTCGAGGTGGCAATAGAATTACTACCTTCATAATTGCGGTGATGGAAACCTGAACCTCTGACTACCACGTAAGGGTTAATGGTCGTGAATGCGATTGTCTTGTTATATTTCTCAATGTGTCCTAAAATTTGACTTGGACTAGGTGCTAATAGAATCTAATGGGCGATTGGCTAGCTAACTGTCATCAATTTTTTATCATGATCGTGATCGTCGTGATCACGTAGATTTTATGGCGCTAATGTTCTGCCCACCCTGAAAGGTAAATAAGGTCGTGAATGAATATACCAATATGTATGCAGGAACAAAGATATTGATTACTGCCTACGCTATTTAGTGACGTAGGCGTATAGATACGCTGGTTATGAAATATTGCAGTCTGTAATTAACAATTATGGACACGCCATACATTAAACTGCTTTCATACGAACATATACCCACGCTAGTTAATCCCTTTCGGGGTGGACAGAACCTTGGAGACATGAAAACATCTCCTTGGTCACTTATTAGCATAACGTATATTTATTATTTATTCATAACTTAACACATTTAAACTGGATATGAAACGCAATAAAATTTTATTTATAGTAATATAATAGCTCTAATTCAAAATATTTCTCGTCACGCTGGTAAGCCTGCAAAAAGGTAGGCAGAAATCGTGGATTTTATTTTTTCCGATACCACTAACCCTACTTTCACTTAATTGACATTTACACGCATATTTACGCCTCTACGTCTTAAATGGAATAGGCAGAAACTATAGATATCCACCTCGAAAAATTCTGACAAATTTTTGGGCCTTAATTTTATAGCACTCCTTCATTTTTATTTTATTCCATGCTTTTCTGTTTTTAATGTTGTTTCTCTTACAATTATGATTTTTTCTTGGGATAGATTTATTGTCATTTTTAGATAATAAATAATTGTTTCATTCAGTTTAGATTGGCTTCTGACTATTTCTAAATATTTCGAATTTCAACACCGGGATAGTGTACGATAGTCATAATAAAAAGATATTTTATAGGTTATGTTTACTATTTTTAATCATAATTTGTGATTTCAAAAGTGAATTAATACAAGTATTAACTATTATAACATTGATGCTATACTATTCAGTAGATTTGCTTTAGCGGGCTGTATTTGTGAACCAAAATAATATCAAAATGATTTCGGATTTAGCTGTGGAAATGTAAAGAAACTGAAATTCTATTTGGTTTATTGATAATTCTGTTGTTTATTTGCAAAAATGCTGTCCAATCGACCAAAGTTTATTAAACCCGGCGGTAAGTATAGTAACAAATTGATATTGCAGTTATTTATTCCTAAATTTGTACATAATTTGTTTCATTTAAAGAAAATACTTGGTTAGTTCTTGTTTAATATTTTTTAACTATGCTTACATTCATAACCTGAATATAACAAGTACAGTTTTTGTTACAGTGCAGTCAGAGGTTCTTAATACCATAGTATTCTTATATCAGTGCTTATATATACCTTTCATTCCCAAGTAAATTATTTATCATCACATCAAACCCACTTTTTGCCAAATACTAGTTGTATATTAATAATATATATAGGTTGTAGTAGTTTATAGTATCACTTAGCAGTTATAGGTCTCATTAATCTATCTATATTTTTGCAGATGAAGATCTATACCCGATAAAAAGCAAAGACGGTACGATAGAGACCTTGATAAACCCAAACACGGATTCCGCATTATCCCAAGACGCAGACTCTAAAACCTCATTCGTTTACAACCGTTACCACCACCTACCTTTGCAAGATCAGAGGCGGAAGCTTCCGGTGTTCGAGTATAGGAACCATATATTATATTTGCTGGAAAAATATCAAACATTGGTCTTGATTGGTGAGACTGGATGCGGAAAATCTACTCAAGTGCCGCAGGTAAGTTGAAATTGATTTATTTAATTATATATTACATCCTAAAGGACTAGGGGTATATGGAATCTATTGGGTGATAGATTAGCAAACCCCAATATTCATTATGGCATCAAAATCCCAATATACATGGGGTACAATAACATAGAAATTACCAAGAAGGTGTTTTCAAGTCTCCAAGTTTCTGTTCACACCAAAAGGGATTAAGGGATGTGAATGTAACTATATAATAAATACCTTTTTGCTCAAGGCTGTTGTCTGTAGTGTGAAGAACAGAAGCGCATGTATGAGAAGGTGGGTGTGAGTGAAGCATGAGAGATTTGTCAGGATCGGTCGAGATGGAGATTGATAGTGTTTCTATTCAGTTGGGCACATAGAGGCATGAATCTCTGCCTACCCCTCTACACAGAAATACATAATTATAATATTGAGTGGTCTTAAGAGTAATTTTTCTTGTATTTTATATTATGTGCCTTATACAATATACAAGTGTGGAAGATTATCTTATTATTAGATAATATTTTTAGTCCATTAACAATAAGCCATTATGAAAATGTACTAAAGAATACTTAATTATTTCCATTGGTACATGTTTAAGCGATTGTATAAACTCGTGTATATATATGTAAATATGCTTATTAGATAATTACTTTGTTGTAAGTACATGTAAATGAGTAGGTAATAACTATTTAACATCATTAACAAAACATTACAAAATTCATAATTTTAAAGGACGTTAATGTATGCATGCATAAATGTTATTATACCTACAATCTAACAGATGATATACTGAGAATGGTGTATGGATATTAATGAATCATAGGTTTGTCAGGATCAGAAAAAATGAAGATTCGTGATCTCTGCTTACCCCTATAATTAGACGGGCGTGATGTGTATGAAAGAATAATTGCAATGTAAAAAGTACCTACTACCACCGAGTGTGTATGAGGAGATGGATGGATGTCAATGATGCAAAAGTAGTCTACCAGTGGATCCTAGATCTCTGGCTCATCCTTCTGTAGAAATATGGTCGTGATACTTTTGTATGATATCCATAAACCTCCGCATACATATACGGCGATTATAGGTCTAATATAACCCTTCTATATCGCCTGTTTGAACGTCATAATAATAATAAATGCCTTTATCCACTGCATATTATCTAGTTTTGGCTGAAACTTTAAAGCGTGTGCACGCCTGTATTGAAAAAGTATTTGTAACTGTCACTAAATGTCAGTTACGAAATATTGCCGCGAAAAATAAATTTGATAAAATCATAATAATTATAAGAGAAATTTAAGTGTAATAAAATTAATATACATTTATTGAATACTGGATTTATAAAACGAATTTTCCAACATAAATTAATTATGGTTTAAAAATATGTTTTATTCAAACTGGGTCATGAAATATGAAAAGTGCATATTCAACTGTTCTAGCCATCAGGCTACGAGTGTTAGTGATAACATGAGTTTTAACATGAAAAACGTGCTGTGATACTATTATGATGTATCCGTCATCGCAAGCGAGCAAAATACTGCTGATTCTGCTGTTCTTTTTGCTGATTTACTGTCTGCTTATGGATTTGCTACTCTACTTTCGGATCAGAGATTACAAATTGGATTTTTTCGAATCTAATACGTCATCTTATGTACCTGTTTGGATTCCGTGTGATGTTAACCCGCTATGCTACCCTACTGTGAAAGCTTTAATGGTAGATGTGATAAACCATTATGTTTATGGACCTTTATGTTCAATAATCGACAAATTAACAGATTTATCATCTAAATTGTACATAACTCCTAATATGATATCGTATAGTCATGTTCTAATAGCTTTTATAGGTGCTAAATTTGTGTCTAGTACTAATTTGACGTATAGAAGGATAGGTGTAGTTTTGTTTCAATTTCGCATGTTATTCGATGATCTTGACGGTCACATAGCAAGAGCAAGGAAGAATATTAAAGGGGAAATGTCAGAAGTAGGTACATTAGGATATTATGTTGACGGAATAAGTGATATGATCGGAGTAACCGCTATGATTATTGGTATATTCTTTTATTTAGTTTCCAATCCACCTAGTATTGGATACAAAAATACAAATAAAACTATACCGTACCAGAAATTGAACGAAATCAATGTATTGGAACCAGTTGAAAAAGAATTGATATTCGACGTTGGAGTGACGTATAAAATGAAGGTTAGCTTAAAGAAAATTTTTATAGTTTTAATAGCATTTTCGGGACAGTTAATTTTGTCTTCGTTAGCTTGGAATAGGTATATTTATTTGTACCAAAATCTTTTAGAGGGTTCGCCGTCTATTAAAAGTCAGGAAATATTTACATCTACAAAATTTTTCCTTGCAACTTTTCTATGGAGGTTTTTTAATCCTCACAACTACCTACATTTGCTTTCGTTAGCAATATTCTGTGATAAATTATGGTGGTTCCTGATTTTTGTGTACCGAATTGGTTATATATGTTTAGTGATAGTCACTTTAGTGTCAGAATTATTTTATATGTCGTTTAAAAATTATATCATGGATAATAATTCATTTTTATGATTGTTAATTTTAGTTAAGTTTAATTAGGTTCAAGAATAAATTATAAATAATATAATATTTTTGTCTTTTTACCTAGTCCTATTATGTATTTAAACAAACAAACGCTTTTACGACCATTAACCTTTGTGGAGTAGTCAGAGGTTCGCGTATCCATGACTGCTTTTATGGACTCAGTTAATATGTACACCTAATACACACTCGGCAATTATAGGTACTTCTAATGACACCCTTTTTCAATATGTCGTCTATCTGACTGTCGTATGTCTATTGGGCCGACCCTTACGTAACCGCCATTCCATTTCAACCAAATATATTGCTTAGTTAAGAAATATTAATTTTAGGTATAAGAAACATTATATTACATTGTACGCTGCATACTTTGATCACTTTTATATTATTTAATTGCAATTATGGATATGTAAACCTGAACCTCTGACTGCCGCGCAAGGGTTAATTGTCGTGAACGAGTTTGTCTTTTGTGATCACTTTTAACAACACTATGATGTGATGACATTGTTACGAAATATTAGTTACAGATTGCTATTCACACACATCACGCCTGATTCCCTGTAGAGGGGTAGGCAGAGATCACGGATCCCCATTTGTCCCGATCCTGACAGACCACTTTCGCTTCATTGACACTCATACATCTTCTCATACACTCTCGGCGGTTATAGGTACTCCTAACGTCACCTTTTTTCAATATAATGTCTATCTGACTGTTATATGTCTTATTATTGCTATTCCATCGCCCAATAGATTCCGTTTACCCCTAGTCCCTTAGTCGCCTCCTACGCCCAGCCGGGAAGAACGGCAGCTAGTTTTCCTATTGATATAGCACCAAGGTTTCACCATCAAGTATTTTGTCATATCTTTTAGCACTTTTGTCTACTGCTCACCTTAGTGAGTAAATAGAGCGTGAAGTTTTATGGCATTGGGCTTTTTAGATGTTTACCT
This sequence comes from Leucoptera coffeella, assembly GCA_030578115.1. NCBI lineage: Eukaryota > Metazoa > Arthropoda > Insecta > Lepidoptera > Lyonetiidae > Leucoptera > Leucoptera coffeella. The sequence continues at coordinate 50,005 of JAMBLF010000467.1, forward strand.
AAGTATTTTGTAACTGTTTAAATAAGTATAACGTACTTGCTAGATTGGGTCGTAAAGTACCTGTATTATAAAAAACTCATTTTCGCCAAAAATGACGTTTAGGCCAAATGCGTCGTTAGGTGTCGATATGTATACATAGATAGTTTACTGCACTTGCAATTGCATCCATGCCATTGTGATAACTTATCAGTGGCACTGAAGAAGTAATATTGCAAATGGATAGAGTTCAACTAAAGAGCATAATTAACTAACCCATTTATAAATAGTATATATTATTCACATACATACAAACACATCACGGCCGTTTCCCTCTAGAAGGGTAGGCATAGATAACGGATCCTATCTGTCCTGAATCTGACAAATTACTTTCGCTTCATTGACATTAATACACCTCTTCATACACTCGGTAGTTATAGGTACTTCGGACGTTACTCTTTTTACCCATTTTATTCACGTCTTTAAATATTTTTCGGCGTGGACAACACTTTCAGTACACTATAATATCTTCTAGGTCACGTTTTAGCATGAAAATTACTGTGCTGTCTTATGAAACTTATGTAATATAGGTTTCTAGTCCATTTTCCAATAGATTCCAATTACCCCTAGTTCCTTAGTCACCTTCTACGACATGCCGGAAAGAACGGCAGCTATTTTGCATTCTTTTACGTTTCAGCTAACATGGGACATACAATCCCAATATTCATGCTAACAAGAAACCTAAGATATATTATAGTATCTCCGAGGTTCTGTCCACCCCAAGGATTAAAGAACGTGAACATTTATGTATTATAATGATTTCGCAATGTCGTTGCGAAACCCATAACTTCCATGGTGAGAGGAAACATCGTGAGAAAATCTGCCCATTCTTCTACATAGGCAATAGGCAGTATCTTTACACGGTATAAAAGTAGTAACGAGTCGTAGGTCATATCTACTGGGCTAGTAGCTTATAAGTATTATTAAATAACCATACACTTTATGACTAGTGACAAATTTCATTAATTGGTACATTATATTATAATCTATAATATAAGTATCTACTAACAAATTGAGTCCTGGTTACTTTAATTAATAAATATTATTATTACTCACATTTTTTTTCCATATTTTCGGAAATATTATATTCACCCATGCGGGGTAGTCGGAGGTTCAGGTTTCCATCTCCGCAATTGCGAAGGTAGTAATTCTATAGCCACCGAGAACCTACGCGTTGATCAGATAGTCAGTGCCCAATGTGACAGGTGCTAAGCGATGTCGCCATTTACAACCACTGACTATTACCTGTTCGGGGAACAGCTAGGTGTCCTCAAGATGTTTTCCCGCACTGTAATATGCGATGCATTTCGTAAAGGAATTTCTATTTAACTATGTGAGACCGGGTCATATCACGAAAAATTGATAAAGATATCTTATTACCTTTATTACCTTTTTTTGAGGGTAAACAGACATTAGCTGAGACTAGAGCTAGTCTTCCCGCGACCACGGCCTATGCAACTGGGTCGAAACGTCGGGTAAAATAAAAGTATTAAGATATCTTTATAAATTTATCGTGATATGACCCGGTCTCACATAGTTAATAAAATTAGTATAAATCGCAAGTGTTTAAAAATATCTATTGAATTTCTATTATTTTACGCTTTATTTCTTGTGACTAATTTCTTTCATTGGTACCTACATTTACATACATTTTTTATCATACATACATACATACATAGACATCACGCCTGATTCCCTGTAGAGGGGTAGTCAGAGATCATAGAACCCCATTTCTTCCGATCCTGACAGACCACTTTCGCTTCATTGACACTCATATGTACATCTTCTCATACACACTCGGCAGTTATTGGTACTTCTAAAGTCACCCTTTTTCAATATATATATATATATATATATATATATATATATATATATATATATATATATGTATATATATATATACATATATTTCAATAATATTTTTATATATATTTTTCGCTGTATTTACGTAGGGGCCGGCCCAACAAGACATATAACATTCAGATAGACGCTTTTAGCACCATATTTTCGGAAATATTATATTACATTATTATTATATTTAAACGGTGACATTAAACACCACCTGTTACTGTATAATTAGCATGCTACTGTTTAGCATGACTCCGTTATTAACCTTTATCAATGCAGCCTGTTCAAGTGTTCTATCAATATACATTTTTATTATTGGCTTATCATAGTGATAATCTGAGACATAAATTATAACTAGCTGCCATTCTTCCTGGGGGTAACTAAGAGACTAGGGGTGAATGGAATTTATTGGGAGATGGGCTAGCACCCTATCATAAAAACATAACATACGCTTCACGACTTGTGTATACACACTCCCTTTTTTATTATGGCGAGGTAGTCAGACGCTTGAGTGCCCATCTCCGAAATTTCGAAGGCATTTTAGGTATAGGTCATTCGAAGCCCGCGTAAGTTATAAGTAAGCAACCTAGTAATTTTAGCTTTGTTAGTAATAAGTAAGTTTAGTCAGCAATATAATGTTATAAATAGCCAATGTAATAAAACCAATTGTTCTTTGAATTCCTAAAATTGTAATAGTTTGTTCTGTTTGTAATAAATTAATAAATATTTATTTTTATTATTATTCGCGGCGCCCTACACTTAACTCGTACCACTAGATAGACAGCACCCAACGTGATAGGTAGTGAACCGTATCGCCGTATATAGGCACTGAGTATTACCTATCCTGAGGGATAGGCAGGTTTCCTCACGATGTTTTCCCTCACTTTTACACGTTAGCGACTGTAAATTATGTACGTAAATGAAAAAACACATATTTAAATTTCATTCATCGGTACACCTTATCATATGTTCCATATATCATCACAATCCTAAAATTCATGCTAAAAGGTGACCTAGGAGATATTATCGTGTCTCCCAATAATGTGCCACGATATCTGTGTGTATGTTGTGTAAGTATATGTATAAGCACAGTTAACGCTAAAAGTGCAGTCCCAGTAACTGTTTATAAGGTTTACGTTTATAAGAACAAATGACAATATTATTCATTTCGAAGCACGCGAACGTACAGTGGCCAAGACAATGCATAGTGGCGCCAGTTTTTAAATGTACAATATAGTCTTTTGTTCGTATAAACGTAATGCTTATAAAAAGTTACTGGGACTGAACTTTTAGCGTTTACTGTACATATAAATGTCTCGTCAAAATCCCTTTTATGGTGGATAGAACCTTGGATATATGATAATATCTTTTAGTTAGGTCTCTAATAGAATAAATATTAGGGTTGTAATGTCATATACAACATTGATGACAGGTTGCTAGCCCATTGTTTCTAAAAGGTAGTAATTCTATGGACACCTCGAACCCACGTGTTAACCAGATAGTCAGTACTCAATGTGACAGGTGGTCAGCCATGTCTCCATTTACAAGCACTAACTATTACCTGTTCGACGAACAGGTAGGTTTCCTCACGATGTTTTCCCTCACCGTATAATTCGATGCATTTCGTTAATGTGTTTTTATTACGAAAATGTACATAGAAATTCCTTAAACTTCATTTCCATTGGTACATGCTCAAACGGGATTTGAACCCTGTACCCACTGATACAGAGCCAAGCCCCAAACAACTGAGCTACGTCGAATTTTTAATGATATCAGTATTCCGATAGAGATTTCACAAGTGTTTTATACCCATATAAATTATTCACCAGTGCATATGGCGATCAATAAGGCAATGCATATTATCGCCCTTAACCTACATACATATACATTCACGTCCTTTAATCCCTTTCGGGGTTGAGACAAGCTTGGTAACATAACATAACATACGCTTCACGACTTGTGTCTACACACTCCCTTTCTTATTATGGCGGGGTAGTCAGAGGCTTGAATGCCCATCTCCGAAATTTCGAAGGCATGTTAGGTATGGGTCATTCGAATCCCGCGTTTCACTAGATAGACAGCACCCAAAGTGATTGGTAGTGTACAACACAACCGTATCGCCGTATATAGGCACTGACTATTACCTATCCTGAGGGATAGACAGAAGCTTGGTGACATGAAAATATCTCCTTGGTTATTTAGCATGAATATTGTGGTTATACGTACATACATATACATTCACGTCCTTTAATCCCTTTCGGGGTTGATAGAACCTTGGATAGTTAACTTTTTAGTTATTTATCATGAATATTGGAGTTGTGATGTTATATGTTACTAGCCCATCGCCCAATATGACCCCTAGTTCCTAAGTCGCTTTATATATGCCAGTAAGAGCGGCAGCTAGTTAGCATTCTTTTAACGTCCCAACTAGCACGAGGCAAGTTGTTAATGGTTTTCTGAATCAAAGGTTTGATTCCCGATTGGGGAATACATTTATAGGTTTAGAATATTTGAAGGAGTGGATAGTAATTGATATAAAAACCTTGTACAATGCGTGTAAAATACATGTTTATAGCATACATAATTTACAGTCCCTAACAAGTAGGAAAAAAACATCGTGAGAAAACCTCGGCATATGTTATAGCCAATTGCTGTATACGGCGATACGGTTCCTACCTACCTATCACGTTGGGTGCTGTCTCTCTAGTGAAACGCAGGCTTCGAATGACCCATACCTAACAAGCCTTCGTGATTTCGGAGATAGGCCCTCAACCCTCTGACTGAAAAAAGGGATTGTGAATACGCAAGTCGTGAAGCGTATGTAAAACAAAATATGGAAATAATACACAAACTAACACTTTTTTAAAACCTCATATATTTTGCAGTACCTAAACGAAATAGGCCATATAGTCTGCGTGACCCAGCCCAGGGTGGCAGCGGCCATATCCCTGTGCGCCAGGGTGGCTGATGAAATGGGAGTGACTATTGGGGAAAGGGTGGGCTATTCGGCTGGCATGCAGTCCCTCAGGAATGCTGATAGCGAGGTCGTGGTAAGTATGAGTTTATAAATTACTAGCGACCCGCTCCGGCTTCGCACAGGTATAAAATGTATAGCCTACTCCACTATTTAATGGATGTTATTATACATATAAACCTTCCTCTTGAATCACTCTATCTATTAAAAAAACCGCATCAAAATCCGTTGCGTAGTTTCAAAGATTTAAGCATACAAAGGGACATAGGGACAGAGAAAGCGACTTTGTTTCATACTATGTAGTGAAAATGAAAGGACGAATATGCAAAATCGTTTTATTAACCCGTGCTAATCTGGGATATAGAAACAATGCTAACTAGCTGCCGTTCTTCCCGGCATGTCGTTAGAGGATACTAAGGGACTATGGGTGAATGGAATATCATGAGCTATGGGCTAGCAACCTATCACCGACGTGTCTTCAAAACTCCATTATTCATGCTACTGTAAACAATTTTATGTAATGCATTTCATTCATGCTAAAAGTGACTTCAAAGATATTATACATATCTACGAGGTTCTGTCATTCCCGAAAGGAATTAGAGGCCGTGAACGTACGTATAAATATGTATCAATATATCGTCTCTAATGAGGTAGTCAGAGGTTTGCGAATCCATCACTGTAATAGTGTCATTAACGTTGATATGGCCATATCGAACCCACATGTTAAAATAGCCAGTAACTTAACTTATGATGTTCGATATCGTCTATAGAACCTGAGAATTGAACTAGCCCTTTAGTTCAATAAAGACTCGTGTTAAGGGTACTAGTCAACGTATATTTACGTTATATTTACTGGTCGTTGATAATATTATATATGCTACATACATATGTATTTATCTATATATATTAAGTATTTATTTCTTAAATATACGTTGACTAGTACCCTTAACAAGTCTTAAATGTACTTACCAAGGGGCTAGTTCAATAGGTGTTATAGTGTCCCAGTAATTTTAAATATGTTTATGTTTTCAGTTCATGACAGAAGGTGTTTTGCTACGAGAGATGTTCGCTTCACCGTTACTAATGCAGTATTCTTGTATAATGTTGGATGAGGTAAATATACACAATGAATAATAATATTGTAGGACGTTATTACACCAATTGAACTAGCCCTTTACTTTTAAGACTTGTGTTAAGGGTACTAGTCAGCATATATTTAAGAAATGTATACTTATAATATAGATAAATACATATGTAGGATATATAATCAATGACCAGACTGGAAAGCAGAAGGAAAGCGTAATTTATCTCTGCCTCCACCGGGAATCAAACCCGGGACCTCACGATTAGCATTCAGGCGTCTAACCGATCGTGCCACGGAGGTCGTCAAATTTAGTCAAAAATATTGAATAAATTCCATTAAAAATCATAGGAAAAGCACATAATTATCGACATATTGAAAAATGGTGATGTTAGAAACTCATACATACACATCACGCTTGATTCCCTGTAGAGGGGTAGGCAGAGGTCACGGATCCCCATTTGCCCCGATCCTGACACTTTCACTTCATTGGCACTCATACACCTTCTCATACACACTCGGCAGTTATAGGTACTTCTAATGTATAAATGATAGATAATTAGAAATATGTACCTATGTACATCTGCCGAGTGTGTTTGAGGAGTTGTATGAGTGTCAATGAAACGAAAGTGATTTGTCAGGATCGGGACAAATGGGGATCCGTGATCTCTGTCTACCCCTCTACAAGGAAACGGACGTGATGTGTAAGTATTTGAACGACAATCGTTCAAATGAACGATATTATATTAAACTTTACAGATTCAAACTTTTATTAACTAATAACATACATGCCTTCGAAATTCCGGAAATAGGCACTCAAGCCTTTGACTACCCCGCCAGAATAAAAAAGGAGTGTGTATGTCTAAATAATTTTAACGACCATAGTTTATATTCCTTGGAGTAATAAAATTTATTAATTTACCTAAGTAAACTCAACTACTACTATTCTCTGCGGAATAATTAGACCATAATGTGTCCCTTGGCACCATTGCAATTTTAATACTTTTATGGCCACATCGCTACCACTTTTCATCAGATAGTCACCAACTGATGTGTCAGGTTTCTTGATGACAGCTATAAGCTGTTACCACCTATTCAGGGGAATATAATTAACTTGCTCAATGCTGGTTACCTACTAGTTAATCTCCCTTTAGTTTATGCTTTGATAACTTTTTTAATTAAAATTTCTATGCTTTAGGTCGATAATTACAACCTTGAAAACATTTCAGTAATTAATTTAATTTAATTACCGCTAAAGTATTAGTTTACATTCACATAACTGAACCATGTTTAACTTTCACATCATTAATAAACATCATCCACCATTATAGTACAATACTATAAAATAGCAATTTTACATTAAATTATAAATTCACCGCACAAAAATACTTTTGTATACAATTATACCATTCATTCGCCATTTTAATTTCATTCATATTTATTATTTGATTGAATTGAATCAAACTCTTGTTCATACAAAGCCACTCTTTTAGACGCATCCTATGATAAAAGGCAGCTAGTTTCTATTCTGTATACGTCCTACTCTAGCATTATCTTAAGCATATATTTACAGGTTCACGAAAGATCTCAACTGACAGATGTGTTAATGGGCTTATTGAAGAAAATTGCAAAGGTATGTTTGTATATCTATTTGTTTAGTTTTTTGTTGTATTATTGGTATTGGATTGCTAGCTTATCGCCAAATAGATTCTACACAGTTATATACTTATTCGTTTAAAATATAATATTGTAGGACACTATTACACCGATTCAACTATTCCCTTGCTAAGTAAATTTAAGACTTGTGTTAAGGGTAGTCAATGTATATTTAAGAACTACTACTACTTATTATAGATGAATAAATACATATAAAGCATATTAAATAACAACGACCATACTGAAATGAAGAATAAAAACGTAGTTTTTTGCCTCCACCGGGAATCGAAGCCACTATATATATAATTGCCATTATATATATGTATAGTATCGAATGTACTCTTAATACAAGTCTTAATTGATAACATTCTAATTATGAATGAATAAATCCCTATTATTTTATATTACTTTATTTTTTATATAATAGTTAAACAAGCATAAAAAAACTGAACTAATACAATTGTATTTGTAAATTACTTAAAATATAATAGTGTACGTATCGTGAATAACAGAAGAGCATCTATGAGAAGGTTACTGGGTGTGAGTGAAGCAAGAAAGATTTGTCTTCCGTTCCATGTGGCAATCTATAGTCTCTGCCTATCCCCTTAGGGACGTAGAGGCGGAAATATATGTATAATATATATATGTGTGTGTATGAAAATAAAACATATAGTTTATACTTTATTATTATTATAGTTTTAAGAGATTCGCCATTTATACTCATGATTAATAATTAACGGGACTTATCGCGTAAGCTTTTATATAATAAAGGTAATTTTTTATTATTATTTATTACAGAAACGCAAATCTCTAAAGCTAGTCATATCCTCAGCAACTATGGATGCGGAATTTCTAAGAGGTTTTTTCAACTTGAAGGAGAATAATTCTAAAGATACCTCTGTTATTATGTCAGTACAGGGGCGGGTGCATCCTATTGAAGTTTTCTATGTGGCTGGTAAGTTGGGACGTGAATGAATTGTAATCAGCTTGTTGTGTCGCATGTCGTAAGGGTTTAAGAGTTTTTGGGTCGTTAGTTTGCTACTAAATTGTATAAACTAATTTCGCGTCACTGATATCAGGATGTAATGAGAAATCTGCATTCTGTTTACCTTTTCGTGTAATGTGGTCGTGAGTTTTTTAATACCTATTACTTTCATAGACCCATGCTAGTCTGGGAGTAAAATTAATGCTAACTAGCTGCCGTTCTTCCCGGCATGTCGTAGGAGGTGACTAAGGGACTATGGATATGGTCACCAATGTTCCATATGGCATTACAACCCTAACATTTATACTAAAAAGTAACCTAGGAGATATATCTCCAAGGTTCTGTTTGTCTCGAAAGGGATTAAAGGAAAAAAAGGAAAAAAAAAAAATTATGTATGTGTGTTTTTGCTATACAAAATAACATAATTGTTTAGTAAACAACAAATTATTGTTAATTTTAAGTATCATGTATTTTTTAATTTCCAATTATTCTCAAATTAGATTAGAGAGATATACATATTATGTGTTAATTACGGGATAAATATGACCGTAGAAATTAACTATAGGATATCGAAATGAAATTAATATGGAAACTATATGATACGCAACCAATAATTCCATTCACCTCTAGTCTCTTAGTCGCCTTTTACGACATGTCATTAAGAAAGGCATATACTTAATATGATTTCATTGATATTTTAGAGCCAGTCCCCGATTACGTAAAAGCAACCGTTGATACGGTGATGAAAATACACGAAAATGAACCTTACGGAGACATTTTGGCTTTTCTCACTTCACAGGTAATATACATACATACATTCCTTACATATACATTCACATATTATATAAGGAATATATGTGAGTGGAGTGGAAGGGTGGTTACGTAGGGGCCGGTTCCATAAGGCATATGACAGTCAGATAGACGCCATATTGAAAAAGGGTGACCTATAACCACCGAGTGTGTATGAGAAGAAGTATGAGTGTCAATGAAGCAAAAGTGGTGTGTCAGGATCGGGAAAAATGGGGATCCGTGATCGCGTAATAGGTAGTGCTTGTAAATGGCGACATGGCTGACCACCTGTCACATTGAGTACTAACTATCTGGTTAACACGTGGGTTCGAGGTGGCCATAGAATTACTACCTTCGCAATTGCGGAGATGGGCACCGGAACCTCTGACTACCCCGTAAGGGTTAATGGTCGTGAAGGCGTACGTTTTTTTGCGTACAATATCGATTATTTGCCACATTTTTATTTTTCAGAACTTTTCAATACATGAAACATAAATGGCACTGTAATTATAATTTGATTTTTATATTATATTCTTCGCTCTTATTAGTAGCAAGGTGATGTTAAATAGCCTAAAGTCTTCCTTAATAAAGGTCTATCTAACACAAAAAGTATTTTTAAATTCGAACCAGTAGTTCCTGAGATTAGCTCGTTCAAACAAACAAACTTTTCAGCTTTATAATATTAGTATAGATTATACATGAATGTTTTAATTTTAGGAAGAAATTACAACAGCCCTGTCAACTCTACAAACGTACGCGGACCATACCAATGAAGCCAACAAATACAGAAAAAAGTATCCCAGTGGTGTGAACTCATACAATTTGACCATACAACCGTTGTATGGCTCGTTGCCAGTGTACAGGCAGATCAATGCCTTTAAAATGACGGATAGGAATGTCAGAAAGGTGGTTTTGGCTACAAATATAGCGGAAACTAGTGTCACTATACCTGGCGTAGTGTATGGTGAGTGTTTTATATGTGTATTTGTAATGGTTTAGTAGTAGTAGTTTAATTTGTAAATTTTATTATACAAGTATGTAAAACCAGCCTTTCTTAATATTGGCAGAATTGTTGCTAAAACATAAAAAAGCTAATAGAAAAAAATAATTAAAAATACCCATACCTACCATTTGAATTAAACAAAAAAATCCATTGAATCGAATTTTTCGGATTTACGTTGTCGAATTGAAAATAATATTTTATTAGCGAAGTATAGTTTCGAGTGTGTATGATTGTCAATGAAGCGAAAGTGGTCTGTCAGGATCGGGACAGATTAGGATCCATAATCCTACCCCTCTACTGGGAATCGGGCGTAATGTGTATGTATGTAATGCATACACATACAATCGTGGGAAAACATCGTGAGGAAACCTACCTGTTTTCCGAACAGATATAGTCAGTGCTTGTAAATGGCGACATGACTTACCACCTGTCACATTGAGTACTGACTATCTGGTCAACACGTGGGTTCGAGGTGGCCATAGGATTACTACCTCAGCGATTGCGGAGATGGAAACCTCACACTACTCTGCAAGGGTTAATCGTGAACGCGTTTGTTGTTTTTGTAATGTATATGTTTATTTTATTTATTTATTTATTCAATTCTGGAACGTACTTCACCCTAACAGGTCACTAATTACAATGTATCGAACAATGTATATTTCAATACGAAAATTATTTACTACATTTCAATATATGAATTAAAATTTAAAGAAAATGAATATAATATTATAATGGTAACAAATATACACACACACACCTATACCTCGTAGCTCAGGTAATGTATGTCTTTGTTCCAGTGATAGACGCTGGTTTCCACAAGCTGCCATACTTCGACCCGGCTGTCGGCGTAGAAAGTATAGCCGTCTGCCCCATAGCCAAAAACAATGCTATACAACGCGCCGGCAGAGCGGGCAGGCAGAGTCGCGGGAAGTGCTACAGGTAACGTACATACATACACACATACACATCACGCCTGATTCCCTGTAGAGGGGTAGGCAGAGATCACGGATCCCCATTTGTCCCACTGACAGACCACTTTCGCTTCATTGACATTCATACATCCTCTCATACACTCTCGGCGGTTATAGGTACTCCTAACGTCACCTTTTTTTAATATATGTAAAGTGTAATTAAAATATTATATAATAATGTTGTAGAACACTAAATGAACTACCTCATTGCCAATTACATATTCAATTCAATTGAAATTCCAAAAAATATTTAATCAATATAAGTACAGTAATAGTACATTCATGGACCGTAGAAATATATTGAGTGGCACTGGTTGTCTTACAACTATGACTCTACCGTTGGTTCGGAAGCCCTAGATTATATATTTGGAGAACAACCAACAAGAAACTCACCGTAGAAGTGTGGTGTTTTATAAATTTTGAAATAATATATTGTTATTTGTTTTGAATAGAAAATATCAGTTGTCATTCACTTCCTAATAAAATCTAACTTAGAACCTTTGTTACGGATATTTTATCCATATACAGGGTGGCGCTTAGGAACCATGTCACCGATTTTGATAAAAAGAAAAAATGCATTCATACTTTCTTTGAAAAAAAAAACTGTACGGGCCTGCATGCCAAAACAATGCATTTTATTCATTTTAGACACCATGTTTCATAGAGACATTTACAGCTTAAGACCTACACAATCGATATTTAAAAAGAAAAAGTGAAAAGGGCCAATTTATTTTTTCAAAGCAACCGGGTTCGATTCCCGTACTGGATACGGTTGTTTTTTCAAAGAAAGTATGAATGCAGTTTTTATTTTTATCAAAATCGGTGACATGGTTCCGAAGAATAAATCTTCGTATCTCTTATAGTTTCAGACTTTCCCATACTGACCGTTTTGAATGCGCCACCCTGTATAAGTTCTACGTAGCCTACCCCATCCAACTCCCTTCCACCTCAGCTTTTTATACTACTACCGAAACCATACCGTTTACCTATTAGTGACGTATTATACCCACTGTAATTGTAAATGGCGATATTCTTATCACACATACTTATCACAGTTTTAAGAGATTCGCGATTTATACTCATGATTAATAATTAACGGGACTTATCGCGTAAGTTTTTATATAATAAAATTACCTTTAGTAACCCAACGTTACGGCAGTCGTAATTTTATTATATAAAAACTTACGCGATAAGTCCCGTTAATTATTAATCATGCATACTTATCACATTGAGTACTGACTATCTGGTCAACACGTGGGTTCGAGGTGGCCATAGAATTACTACCTACGCAATTGCGGAGATGGACACCTGAACCTCTGACCCCACAAGGGTTAATGATCCTCGTTTGTGTGTTTGTTTGTTGTGAAATAAATAAAACATTATTTGCGTCACTAAAGTATTATATATATACCATTACAGATTGTATACGGAAGCCGAATATGAGAAGCTATCGCCCAGTATTCCTCCGGAGATATGCAGGAGTGACCTTTCTGGAGTCCTTTTGCAGTTAAAGGCATTGGGTATCAATAATATCTTGAGGTAAGACCGAACGGTGAGGGAAAACATCGTGACAACACATCGTGAAGCATGACGATCTCCGTGGAACGATTGGTTAGACACCTGAACGCTGATCGTGGGGTCCTGGGTTCGATTCCCGGTGAAGGCAGAGTTAAGAACTACGCTTTTCTTCTGCTTTCCAGTCTGGTCGTTGATTATATATGCTATATATGTATTTATCTATATATAATATGTATATATTTGTTAAATATACGTTGACTAGTACCCTTAAAACAAGTCTTAAATGTACTTACCAAAGGGCCAGTTCAATTGGTGTAATAATGTCCAAATCATATTATTATTATTATCGTGAGGAAACCTGCCTATCCCTCAGGATAGCTAATAGTCAGTGCCTATATACGGCGATACGGTTCACTACCTATCACGTTGGGTGCTGTCTATCTAGTGATACGCGGGCTTCGAATGACCCATACCTAACATGCCTTCGAAATTTCGGAGATGGGCACTCTAGCCTCTGAATACTCCGCCATAATAGAAAAGGGAGTGTGTATACACAAGTCGTGAAGCGTATGTATGTATGTATGTAAGATAGAGTAGCTATACCTGCCGAGTGTGTATGAGGAGGTGCATAAAATGAAAGTAAAAGTGGTTTATCTAGATTTGTGAAAATGGTAGTGTATGTACAGTCAGCGCTAAAAGTGCAGTCCCAGTAACGTTTTATAAGGTTTAAGTTTATGGAACAAAAGACATATTTTACTTTTTAAAACTGGCGCCACTATGCATTGTCATGGCCACTATACGTTCGCGTGCTTCGAAACGAAACATATTGTCTTTTGTTCTTATAAACGTAAACCTTATAAAAAGTTACTGGTACTGCACTTTTAGCGTTGACTGTACGTCTATTGTGGTAAAATGAAAATTGACATTTATTTAATTAATCCTGTGAATAATTAAATATAAATAGGTGATGCACTAACAACCCTGTGCATTCGATTGTTGATTAAATAAGTGTAGTAGTTACATTATCTCAAGCTTTTGTGATGTAAATAGGATTCTAAATAGTTGCCTGCCATTTCGGCATGTCATAGAAAGCGATTAAGGTACTAATACTTAAAATAACTTTTTAGACACTGGGCTAGTAACCTATGAAATGCTTAAAGTGACTATACAGCTATGGTGGCTCTTAGGTTCTGTCCACCCAAAAGGGAATAAAAGACGGGAATGTATTTACTTATTCAAAATGTCTTTATTCTATTCAGGTTTACATTTCCAACGCCGCCGCCAGCAAAAAGTTTGTTAGCCGGCATAGAGACTCTTTACGCGCTAAAAGCGATAGACCAAGATGGCCGCCTCACACAAGATGGCGGCGAGAAAATGGCGGAACTTCCGCTCAGGCCTATGGTGGCCAAAATGCTGTGTAATAGTGGTAAGTAAACCTTTTTATGTATTTTACATACATATATCATTCACGTTCTTTAATCCCTTTCGCGGTAGACAAAACCTAGGAAATTTAGTATCTCCTAGGTCACTTTTAAGCATAAATATTGTGATGTCATATGGAACAATGGTAACAGGGTGCTAGCCCATCGTCCAATAGATTCCATTAATCCCTAGTACATTAATCGCCACCAACGACATGTCGGTAAGTACGGCAGCTAGTTAGCATTCTTTTAACGTCCCAAACTATCACTGAACGTAAAACTTATGTATAAATATTATATTGAATGGAAATTAAAAGATTATCGGTAAATTAATGGGTACATTTTACATAAAGAACATTTAATTATACTCGATATAATATGATACTCAATATAATAGCCTTCAAACCCCGTTAATTAACTCTGTAATATATAATATTTGAATTACAGGTGAATATGGCTGCATAGAAGAAATATTGTCAATAGTATCAATGTTGCAAGTTGATAGTATATTCACTAAATCCAGTTCGGGAAAAGAGAATATAGCAGCCAAGGTATCAAGGAGAAATAACTTCGAAGTAAGTGTTTTTATAACTGACTATAATCGTCGAGAGTGTACGAGAAGATGTATGAATGTAAATGAAGCGAAAGTGGTCTGTCAGGATTGGAACAAATGGGGATCCGTGATCTTTGCCTACCCCTCTACAGGGAATCAGGCGTGATGTGTATGTATGTAAGTGTTTTTAATACATATATACATACATATTAGTTCACGTCCTTCAATCCCTTTCGGGGTGGACAGAACCTTGAAAAAAATGAATATTGGGGTAGTGACGTCATAATGGAACATTTGTGAGATCTGACTATAGATTCAATTTACCCCTAATCTCTTAGTCATGCCAGGAAGAATGGCAGCTAATTAGCGTTCTTTTTGATACGACTAAGGGACTAGAGGTCAATGAAATCTGCAATGGCAGCATTCCTCACTTTTTTATCCCGCTAGGGGCGCTAGTGAGAATGGAGACCTGTCAAGTGTCAATTTCTAATCAGTTTCTAATAATCTATTTATTTATCAATAGTTCAACGTTGTTTATGATAAAAATGTCGGAAAAATATGTATGTTTAATTTATTATTTATTTAAAATAATTAAATAATACGTATGTTTAATTAAATTATTTAACAAATAGATGTTTGTTTACATTATGAAAACGACCGGTTGGCATTTGACAGGTCTCCGTTGACTACAGCGCCACTAATTTGGAACTAAAACAATGTGGCCATTGGGAACTACCTGTCACCAATGTGAATATAGGAAATCATTATATAGGAGACACCTTTGTGGTGTGTCACTAATGTTCCTTATTAATTCCATCATACATCATAATTACTATAAAGATATCTCTATAGTTTTGTCCACCCTGAAACAGTAAATACTTACATATAACTATTTTCTAGGTAGCAGAAGGCGACATTCTAATGTACTTAAACGTATTCGATGCCTACGTGCGAGAGAGAAGCAAATACGAAGAGAGAAAGAGAAGAAAATACTGTAAAGAATGGTGTAATAGAATTTATCTGAACTATAGGGTTTTGGAAAAGGTATGTAATTTTTTTTTAACTTAATCATTATAATTATACATATCACGCCTGATTCCCTGTAGAGGAGTAGGCAGAGATCACGGATCCCCATTTGTCTCGATCCTGACAGACCACTTTCGCTTCATTGACACTCATACTTCATCTTATACACACACGGCGGTTATAGGTACTCCTAACGTCACCTTTTTCAATACAGCGTCTATCTGACTGTTATATGTCTTATTAGGCCGGGCCCTACGTAACCGCAAATAATATGAAATGTTATATCATTATGATTATGTCGGCGAAAGTACAAACACTGATGCCATGATGTTTGCACTTCTTCTTATTCCGTCGCCATGGTTACGCCAACGCTGCACGGTGAATGAAGTTGGAGTTCAGCAGGATTCTGCCCCAAAGCCTGGACGGCCAACTAAATCATTTGAAATCTGTAGCACAACACGTTTTTTTATTGTTATTTATATATTATCAACTTATCAAAAGTTATTGAATTAAAATTTTGCTTGTATTGATGCATTTTTTTTTCTCAATAAATGCTTTATTTTTTATAATTTCTATGTTTTATTACTAGTCAGTTAGTTCAGATCGCAAAAACACAAAATAATAATTTCCGTGTCCTAACTTGTATGAAACGATTCACTGTGCGCTGTCAGCCGAAGAAAAAAGTCCAAGCACCAATATTCTCATTTCCTTTATTTTTCGTTTCGTTCTAATTAAAGATACAAATATTATTCCAAAGCGAACATGTTTAGCCAGTTTGGCAGCACAATTGACAATACATACTGCTGAAAATGTATATTTGTATTTCCAACTTCACTGAGCAGTTGACGTTGTTCAAACTATAGTTGACTGGGTATAAAATGTTATTTGTTTGAGACTTATAATCTGCTTTCTTTCATCCTAATAAGAAGCGATTAAGAGACTACAGATTTCCCATTCCCATAGATATTCCTATCAATGATAATAATATGACTTGCATACACCAGCTCCTCATACACACTCGGCGTTAATACGTAGTTCTAACGTCACCTTTTAATAGTATCAATTTGTTGTTATATATCCTTTTAGGTCGACAACTACGTGACCGCCTTTTAAACTTACTTACATTTATTATTCATCCGCATAACATGTCAAACCATCGAAGCATGCCCTTTTCAATCTTAGGCACTACATCTTCTTTCAAACCGCAACATTCTCTTGTTCAAAACAGCAAAATTTTGTTACCTATATGAATGTATTTGTTATTATGACGACCTCAGTGGTTAACCACCTTAACGGTAATCGTGAGGTCCCGGGTTCGATTTCCGGTGGAGGCAGAGTTAAGAACTACGCTTTTATTCTGGTCGTTGATTATATATGCATTTATCTATATCTAATATGTATATTTTAATATACGATGACTAGAACCCTTAACACAAATCTTAAATGTACTTTGCAAGGGGCTAGTTCCATTGGTGTAATAATGGTCAAATATTAAAAAAAAAATGACGACCTATTTTAGAAAACAACAATAGCAGCACAAATAACAGTGACAATTGCATAAAACTCAAACCCAATTGTTTTAATTCAACATAAGTACAAGTACAGTACATTGATTGAAAGTCAAAACATTTGCCTGACACTGGTTGTCTCTTAGCATTGAAATCCTACCCTTGGTTCGGAAGCCCTGGCTCAGGAATCTCCGCTTTCAGGATTTTTTGCCCAGTGCCAGTTACCAGACCAAATTATATGTGATTATTTTTTGACCATATAGTTTAATAAAGTTTGTCAGGATCGAGACAAATAGGCAACGGATGTGATGTGTATGTTTGTATATAATAAATTTTTCCTTTCTATTCCACAGGCTTTAGAAATAAGAACGAGTTTGGAGAAATTAGTAAAAGACAAATTTCAAATAGAGAATAAGGAATACGAAGGACCGGATTTAGGAAGTGGTAAGTTGTATAATTAGGTGTATGTATATGCTTGTGTGGGGTATATAGAATGGTTACATAGTCAAAGTCAAATGTATTTCACTACATAGTATAAAACAAAGTCGCTTTTTCTGTCCCTATGTCCCTTTGTATGTTTAAATCTTTGAAACTACGCAACGGATTTTGATGGGGTTTTTTTAATAGATAGAGTGATTCAAGAGAAAGGTTTGTATGTATAATAACATCCATTAAATAGTGGAGTAGGCTATATATTTTATACCCGAGCGAAGCTGGAGCGGGTCACTAGTTCAATATAAGTACAAGTACAGTACACTCATTGAAAGTCAAAACATACAATATTTGATTGGTTACCTTTATTTATCGAAGTTGTTATGGCATTGATATGGAATGTAGATAAATAAAAAGAATAAAAAATTGCCATGTATATTTTTGTAATCAATTACGAAATTAATATTAAAAAGCTCTTCCTTACAGAAAACAATGTAAATAAACTTGTTTGTTCGGAATAGACGATAGTCAATTTTTGTAGTTAGCTGCTGATTTTCTAAAGAAAAATATATAAGTTTCTTCAAAAGTCGTTAATATGCGTAGAATATTATGTATTGCTAGCATAAATTAACTATTCATTAACAGTTTTTCACTAAATTTAATTGTTAAAAATATATAAAATAATATACATTTACGTCCTTCAATCCTTTTCGAAGTGGACAGAACCTCGGTGATTAAGTATTTCCTAGGTCACTTTGTAGCATTAATATTGTGGCTTCAATGTCATAATAGAACATTGGTGACAGTTTTAAAGCTCAATAAATTCCATGTACCCCTAGTCCCATAGTCGCCTCCTACGACATGCCGGGAAGAACGGCAGCTACTTGGTATTCTTTTACACTCCAGACTAACGCGGGATTAGTAAATCGCCACTTATATTTAAAGCCGTATACCAATTAATATTTGTTCACTTAATTTAATTATGAACAAAATTTAAAGATTGTAAATTTTTATTCCTTTTTCAGCTAAATGCCAAAGAATAATGAAATGCGTTCTATCTGGTCACTTTCCACAATCTGCCTATCTCCATATAGACGGGAGCTTCAGGTCTATTAGGGGGGCGACTCTACATATCAGTCCAGATAGTTGCTTATATACGCTGCAACAGCCAAAATGGTGAGTTTATACATATAAAACATAAACATAACATACGCTTCACGACTTTTGTATACACACTCCCCCTTTTTTATTATGGCGGGGTAGTCAGGCTTGAATACCCATCTCCGAAATTTCGAAGGCATGTTAGGTATGGGTCATTCGAAGCCCGCGTATCACTAGTAGACAGCACCCAACGTGATAGGTAGTGAACCGTATCGCCGTATATAGGCACTGACTTTTACCTATCCTGAGGGATAGGCAGGTTTTCTCATGATGTTTTCCCTCACCGTTAGCGACTGTAAATTATGTACGTACATATATGTACATGTAGGTAAATTAAACTCCTTTAAGACGGATAGCTGTCCAATATCTGTGTTATTTAATTTGGTGTAGCTCTATAGTTTGGGGCTTGACTCTGTATCAGTGCGTACAGGGTTCAAATTCCATCTGAGAATGGAAATAAAGTTTAATGAACGGAACAGGCAATAGTCAGTGCTAGTAAATGGCGATAGGGTTTACCACCTGTCACGGTCACATTGAGTATCTGGTCAACACATGGAATCTCTTAATCCGTTTTAAGGTGCACAGAACCTTAGAAACATAATAACGCCGATATGGAATATAAGTGACAAAGTGCTAGCCCATCACGCTGTAGATTCTATTAAACACTTAACCATTAGTCGCCTTTATCATATGTTGGAAGAACAATAGTTAGCATTATTTTTACGTATTACAGTATCTAAATACATAATTATACATATTTCTTGTCTACGTACATATATATTCTTCTTTGTTCTTTTTTGAGAAATAAAGTTCTTTAAACCTAATTATAATTATTGACCAGCCTAATAATACGAATCAGAACTATTCTCTTTTCTCTTAGTCACCTCATACGAATAACGGACAGTTAGGAACCATGTCGTTTCACTCCTACCTTTAACTGTTACGGGTGTAGGCAGAGATCACGAATTTCTTCCGCCATGATCCTAGCAATCGAAATTTCGTTTTAAGAGATTCGCGATTTATACTCATGATTAATAACTAACGGGACTTATCGCGTATGTTGTATGTATGTTAGCGTCTGCCCGTGACCATGGCTGCTGCAACGTAGCCGAAACGTCGGGTTAATAAAGATAACTTTATTATATAAAAACATACGCGATAAGTCCCGTTAGTTATTAATCATCCAAATTCCGATATGACATTCATATTAATACACACTCGGCTGATATAGGTACTTCTTCAGTATTATTACTAGCTTAAACTACCATATCCCGTGATCTATTGGGACGTAAATAGAATACTAACTAGCTGTATTTATTGCTTATTCTTCACAGGGTGATCTTCGCGAGTGTGCAAGCGAATGCAGGCAAAACCTATATGAGAGATCTGATGACCATTGATAAGGACTGGCTTCTAGAAATAGCCCCCCACTATTATAAGGAAACTTGAAGCAATAATGGCGATGGAATACCAACCTGTCACGTTAAAGACGAGAACGATGAATTAACCACCTTTTTATTATACATATATGTAATGGAAACGGTGTGGCTAGCAAATGAAAGTCTTCCCATAGATCTTCGCACGTTTATTATCGAAATTCATAGTACAAAACTTCACAATATATCGTCTTTCACAAAACACGTCTTCGCACCTTAGCGCTTCAAGAGAAAAAGTGAACAACACAGAATGAGAACTATAAGGATAAACCTAATGCCTCTCTCACACTACATACTGATACTTCTACTATAAAGGCCATCCCACATATATAAATATTCACGTACTTTATTCCTCTTTTTGTTGATGCTGATAATCAAGAACAGAAGAGCATGTATGAGAAGGTTAATGGGTGTGAGTGAAGTAAGAGATTTGTCAGAATCGTTCTAGAAGAGATCGATAGTCTGCCTATCTCGTTGGGGACGTAGAGGCGTGAATATATGCATGTTTATTATTTGATAGTAATCTATTTAAATTTTTTGAAGGGATATTGAAAAGTAGAATTTGTTAATTGAAAATGCAATGTTCTGGATATATCTATAAATTTTAGAGGTCATACATACATATACATTACGCCCGTCTTTTTGAAGACTTATGCTGCATTTGAATTTCATACACTCGGTGGTTATAGGTTCTTCTAACGTCACCTTATATGTTGTCAATCTGACTCTCATATGACATGTCTTATTGGACTATAAGAAGTCAATATGACTTCTATGTAAATATTGTGTAAATATAATATATTATTGTGAAGTAAAAATGACTTTTATTTATTAACTCATAAGGAAAAAAATACATTTACGAAATGCGTCGAATACTACGGTGAGGGAAAATATCGTGAGGAAACCTACCTGTGCCCCGAACAGGTAATAGTCGGTGCTTGTAAATTGTGATATGGCTTACCACCTGTCACATTGAGTACTAACTATCTGGTCAACACGTGGGTTCAAGGTGGCTATAGAATTATTACCTTTGCAATTGCGGAGATGGACACCTGAACCTCTGACTACCCCGCACGCGTTAATAGTCGTGAACGCGATTTTGAGACGGGTGTGGGGTAAATATAATCCATTTATTTAATGATCCAATCATCTGTCACCAATATATCTATTCATTACCATTAGAACCCCAATAGCAATAATACTAAAGATTAAGCATTGATATTATGTATACCATTATGTCTACAAGTTTCTGTACACCTGCAATTGCGTAGATGGACACCTGAACTTTTTCTGTTTTTGAAAATTCCCGTTAGTAACATTTATGATGGTTGTTTTAAAGATTTTTAATACATCTTCGTATACATATATACGCTTCACGACTTCTGTATACACACTTCCTTTGTTTTTATTGTGTCACAGGCTAAAACGTGACCTAGGAGATATTTTATCTCCAAGGTTCTGTCCATCGAAATATTTAAGGGCGTGAATATATACATACGTTAAAAATCATGGTTTTTGAAAAGCCCTATAAAGTAAAATAAAACATCTTATTAATATAATATTCAATTATTTATTCATTATAATAAAATTACATTATTTTTACATCAAAGCGAAATGTGATTTACAAATATAAAAATTATTGTGATAATATTATTTATAATTATAAGTAGTAATGAGTAAACTTAATTATTGACTAGAATAATTATATTTATAACATTTTCATTATAAATAAATCAATATTTATATCTCGGTATACACTAAAACTTATACATACATACGATTCACGACTTGTGTAAATCCACTCCCTTTTTTATTATGGCGGGGTAGTCAGAGGCTTGAATGCCCATCTCCGAAATTTCGAAGGCATGTTAGGTATGGGTCATTCGAAGCCCGCGTATCACTAGATACACAGCATCCAACGTGATAGGTAGTGTATAAGACGAAATGTATTTACAATATATTAATAAAATTTACATAATAAATCTTAATAAATAAATAAAGCTTATAATTAAACTAAATTTAATTGTTACAGCAGACGATGTATTGATATTTTCTTCCGATTTATGTTCAGTAGTTGTTTTCATCTTGAACAAAATAAAGGAAATGTTAAACACATTTTTATGTACATGCATATATAATAACGTCCTTTAATCCCTTTTAGTGTTGACAGAACCTTGAAGACATTATTTCCTTGGTCACTAGTATTTGTATCAGGTATTGATATCATGAATATGGAAGATTGGTGACTAGTTGCTAGCCTATCGCCCAGTAAATCCATGCATGCTCTTATTCGCCTCCTACGACATGCTGGGAAGAACGGCAGCTAGTTAGCATTCTTTTTACGTCATAATCTAGCACGGGACATATGTATTCTACGTGTCATTTAAAGAAGTAATTATGGAATACATCTTTTTTAAGGCGAGTGAAGACGTTATGAGAAATCCTGCTTATTCTTCGGAATAGGTATTAGTCAGTACCTGTGAGTACCCCAAAAGGATTATACGAGCATGAATGCATGTTCTTTTAGGTTAACTCCTCAGTTAATTTTAGCATATTGGGTATAAAATATCCTCTTAATTGTATCTCTCTGGTTAAATGTCATTTATTACATAGATTTAAGATTTTACATATACTGGAATAAATGACTTTTAAGTAATGAAAATACATTTGCGAAATGCACCGAATACTACGGTGAGGAAAAACATCGTGAGGAAACTTACCTGTTCCCAGAACAGGTAATAGTTAGTGCTTGTTAATGGCGACATGGCTTACCACCTGTCATATTGAGTATGACTATCTGGGGCCTTAGTCCACTAATGCGTTTTAGCACAAACGCAAATGTGACAAATTACGTTCTTTTACAAGCAACATTTGACACTTGCCGATTTCAATGGTGAAATTTGACACTTTTGCCAATTCACTACCAACTACACACTATTACTGATCTGATATTGAACTGATATTTAGCAAAATGCATTAGTAAACTAAGGCCCCTAGTCAACCTATGGGTTCGAGATTGCCATAGAATTACAAAGACAAATATATGTACTTACTTTCATAGACATAGCTTCGTTAGAAGTGATTGTAGTAGAGCGTATGGGGACTACGGTTGGAGCCAACCACCTGCCTTTCGGCAGTCTTGTTAGGAAGCGAATTTCTTCTTTCCTGTTAAGATAGAAATCACTACATAGTATAAAACAAAGTCGCTTTCTCTGTCCCCATGTCCCTTTGTACGCTTAAATCTTTGAAACTACGCAACGGATTTTGATGCGGTTTTTTTAATAGATAGAGTGATTCAATAGGAAGGTTTATATGTATGTATAATAATATAAATTAAATAGTGGAGTAGGCTATATATTTTATACCCGTGCGAAGCCGGAGCGGGTCGCTAGTATAATATATAATTATGTGCTGGGGGCTTTTGCTTCTGGGTGCTAAATTCGGGAAACTAGTGGCGCTATGTAAATATTTACTTTGTGTTATATTAAAGTTTTAAAATTGTACATATTTAGTTTTTTTTTTTTGTTGAACTTCATATGTCATATTCTGTCCTTATTTTGTTATTATATTATATACATAGTACATACATATTAGATAGAAGTACAGAAGAGCATGTATGAGAAAGTTAATGGGTGTGTGTGAAGCAAGAGATTTGTCACACGTTCCAGGTGGCGATTGTTAGTCTCTGCCTATCCCGTTGAGGACGTAGAGGCGTGAATATATGTATGTATGTACATATATATTTCATTATTATTCAGTGCAATATTTAGTGAATACACACTTGATAAATATACATAACTATTCATATATGTTACATCCCTAAAAAGGTATATATACCTTAGAGGATATTTCTGTAGTCATAATATATATTCACGCCTCTACATCCCCGACGGGATAGACAGAGAGTATTGATCGCCACCTGGAACGATACTGACAAATCTTTTGCTTCACTCACACCCATTAACCGTTAAGATTATAATACAAATTCGCATTGTGATGGTATTTATATGAAATATGAGTGTCATTGCTAGTTCATCACCCAGTAAACATTTACATATACATTCACGTCCTTTAAACTCTTTTGGGGTGGACAGAACCTTGGAGACATGAAAACATCTCCTTGGTCACTTATTAGCTTACATATTAGGATGCATTTTGATGTCATATGGAATATTGGTGACAGGTTGCTAGCCTATCGCTTCATAGATTTCATATACCCCTAGTCCCTTAGTCGCTTACGACATGCCGGGAAGAACGGCAGCTAGTTAGCATTCTTTTTACGTCCCAACTAGCATGGAACTGTAATACTTACTTCATACGTTCAGCCATTATATAATCTTGTATTTCAAAGCTATTTCTGTCCCTTATCAAGTCTTGCCCATTGGAAGTGTTAAGAAGTAAATAATAACATATTTTGCGTAGATCTGGATCGTACCTGTAGAAAACAGAATATTTATTTATAACAGTTAAATTAAATACATACACATAAACAGTCGTCTATGGTTTGTCAACAAAGTCAGCAGCTCAGTGAAAGTTGAAAATACAAATATTTATTTTCGGCTAAATATTTAGTCAGTTTTGATGCCAAATTGGCTAAATATGTTTGCTTTGGTCTTGGTTATGTCTGGATCCTTAACTGAAACGAACCGAAGAACAAGGAAGAGAAGAATTGGAGCTTTAACCTCGTTTTTCTTCGGTTGTAGCGGCTGGCGGCGTTAGCATAACCATGGCGACGAAATATCAAGAAGTGCGAATGCCTTGGCATTAGTATTTGTACTTTCGGCGACATAACCTTACCTATTGGTGAATGGCATATTAAAGAAATAAAAAAAAAACATATATAAACATTCTCTGTAAAGAGGTAGGCAGAGATCACGGATCCCCATTGTTCCCGATCCTGACAGACCACATTCTCTTCTCTCATACATCTCCTCATACACACTCGGCGGTTATAGGTACTCGTAACGTCACCTTTTTTAAGCCATCTATCTGACTGTCATATGTCTTATTGGGCCGGCCCTTATGTAACTGCCCTTTCACTTCACTCACATATAATAAATACTAAGAACCTATTTTAGTAAAATAGGATTAAGGGAAGGTTGCGGTTTGAAAGAAGATGTAGTGACTAAGATTGAAAAGAGCATGCTTCGATGGTTTAGACATGTTATGCGGATGAAAGATAGCAGATTGACAAAAGGAATATATATGAGTGAAGTGGAAGGCCGGTTACGTAGGAGTCGGCCCAAGGGGACTTATAGCTCCAAATGGTTTCAAATTTAAAAGAAACATAAGCCTTTTTCAGTAATCAATTGAACATCTTTAGTTTCTGGGTTCGATTCCTAGTGGAGGCAGAGTTAAGAACTACGCTTTTTATCTGCTTTCCAGTCTGGTTGTTAATTATATGCTATATATGAATGTATTTATCAGTATATAATAAGTATACATATATCATAGATATACGTTGACCAGTGCGCTTAACACACGTCTTAAATGTACGTAGCATGGGGCTAGTTCAATTAGTGTCCTAAATATTATTATTTACATTCTTCTCAAGGCGGGTGTTAGTAGTGAAGATCAGAAGAGCATGTATGAGAAGGTGTGAGTGTAACAATGGAGTTTGTCAGGATGGTTCCAGGGGCCTTAGTCCACTAATTAACTATGACGACGATACAACTGCGTCTACTGTGAAAGTGGTAGTATGCTAAAATTTTGATCTAGCACTGTGGTACCTCGGTATTGACTCAGTAACGGGTCAGTATTACTTCGGTGGCAACACAATAGAACACTCGCTTACGATTGAGTATATAGAGTACGATACGATTGAGTATAGACTGTCAAAACAATTAAGGAGTACCAAAGATAACGCGATTAAACTGATATGGAGACACGTTTGATAAGTGGAATAGTTTTTTTGTACTTCAGACTCAGTTCGATGGCGATTCAGTGGCGTAAATTTGTTAGTGGAGTAACTTATTAAAAGTGACAAATTACTGCCACTGAAGTACTACAGTATCACTACTGAACTATCAAAAATATTGTGCCTAAAATGCATTAGTAGACTTCTTCTTCTTCTTCTTAGAGTGCCTCTCCAACTAGTGGAGGTTGGCAGTCAGCTCTGCATACTCCATTTTGTTCTTAGCAAGGCGGAACAATTCGGCGGCACTTGCAATCCCCGTCCATTCACGGATATTCCGCAGCCAAGACTTTTTCCGACGATTAGTAGACTAGTCTCAGCCTATCTCGTTTGGGCCGAGGCGTGAATATACATATGTATGAATAAGTAATCATTTATTAAATACTTACATTTGTCCCCGTTGAACTAGCCACATGTTCTTCTGCAAATCTTTCACACAAAGTGAATTTCCAATGGCACAGGAAAAGGTAGTAATGAGACTCCTAAACATTCGTGTTTGGTCTCTACCATCCGTGCTAGTAGAAAGTTTTCTATAAATGCTTGATGTAGCTTCACGCATTATATTCTGAAATAAACATACGTATATATATATATATATATATATATAGGTTTGTCAGGGACAGATGGGGATCTGTGATCTTTGCCTACCCCTCTACAGGGAATCAGGCATGATGTGTATGTATACAGGGTGGCGCATTCAAAACGGTCAGTATGGGAAAGTCTGAAACTATAAGAGATACGAAGATTTGTTCTTAGGAACCATGTCACCGATTTTGATAAAAAGAAAAACTGCATTCTTACTTTCTTTGAAAAAACAACTGTATCCAGTACGGGAATCGAACCCGGTTGCTTTGAAAAAATAAATTGGCCCTTTTCACTTTTTCTTTTTAAATATCGATTGTGTAGGTCTTAAGCTGTAAATGTCTCTATGAAACGTGGTGTCGAAAATGAATAAAATGCATTGTTTTGACATGTTTTAGTTTATCATAGTAGTTTACATACACCGTAACAATATTCAACAGACATGTAAAATTGTCACTATGGCTGTTTGAAGTTTTGTACTTCCCTACTTGTTACATACACCATATCATGTGGCATTAGCATTGCATTAATCCTTTAAGGAGGTTTTGTTATCTACAGTAATCAAAAACTAACAATCTATTGAAAAGACCACTTAAAATGACGTGTTAAACCATATTAGAAAAATTCTTGTGGGATTACGTTAAGGATGAATTTTACAAAACAAGCTATGACACCATTGAAGACCTAAAAGTAGCAATAAAGTCAATTGTAACGCAAATTTACCACATGAAAATACAAAATTCAATAGTAAAATCGTTACCTAAACGTGTTGAATATTGCATTGAAAACAACGGTGGTCACTTAGAAAACCTACTATGATAAACTAAAACATGTCAAAACAATGCATTTTATTCATTTTCGACACCACGTTTCATAGAGACATTTACAGCTTAAGACCTACACAATCGATATTTAAAAAGAAAAAGTGAAAAGGGCCAATTTATTTTTTCAAAGCAACCGGGTTCGATTCCCGTACTGGATACAGTTGTTTTTTCAAAGAAAGTAAGAATGCAGTTTTTCTTTTTATCAAAATCGGTGACATGGTTCCTAAGAACAAATCTTCGTATCTCTTATAGTTTCAGACTTTCCCATACTGACCGTTTTGAATGCGCCAACCTGTATATGTGGTATAGTGCATACATAAATATATGTTACATACATACTACATAATATACTAGGTCACTTATTAGCAAGAACATTAGGGTTGATTAGTCATATGGAATGGAAAATTGATGACTGGTTACTAGCCAGTCGCCTAATAGATTCCATTTACCCCTAGACCCTTCGACATGTTGGGAAGAACGGTAGCTAGTTAGCATTTTATCTACGTTTCTAGACTGGTACGGTACTTTAAGCAATTAGATTTGTATTTATAAATAGGTATATATATAGAAATTAAGACCATTTTCTTTACGTATTAGTAACGCTGTGTCTAGTTCGGAAAGAACCCAAATCCTTCAGTTTCAATACATACATACTAAATACATATTATACACAATATATGTACGTTTACAGTCGCTAACGGCGAGGGAAAACATCGTGAGGAAACCTGCCTATCTCTCAGGATAGGTAATACAGTGCCTTTATACGGCGATACGGTTCACTACCTATCACGTTGGGTGCTGTCTATCTAGTGATACGCGGGCTTTGAATGACCCATACCTAACATGCCTTCGAAATTTCGGAGATGGGCTTTCAAGCCTCCGACTAGCCCGCCATAATTAAAAAGGGAGTGTGTATACACAAGTCGTGTAGCGTATGTTGTTATGTATGTATAGAAATGAACTAAAAACCTACCTTCCAATTCTCATACAGCCCCTTATTCATTTTGGTATAAGCGCCATCTAGTTTCAAGAGCTGGAACCCGTTGGTCGCCGATACCCACACTTGCAGCTCATCTTCGTACTGCAGAGTGCTGACTATTGCGCTGGCTATTTCGAAGGGCAGGTCGCCTGACATGAATAGGGCAAACGCGTCATTCGTTATCTGGAATAAGCAAATTAATAAACATTGTAATAATGAATTTATGCGGTTTTGATTTACGTTCATAATTTACAGTCGCTAACGGTGAGGGGAGACATCGTGAAGAAATCTGCCTATGTCGAGAGATAGGTTATAGCCAGTGCCTATACAAGGACGTATCGGATTCACTACCTATTACGTTGGGTGCTGTCTGTCTAGTGAAACGCGGGCTCCGAGTGACCTATACGTAACATGCCTCCGAAATTTTGGAGATAGCACTCAAGCCTCTGACTATCTCGCCTCAATAAAAAAAGGGACTGTGTATACACAAGTCATGAAGCGTATGTTTCGTAATAATTAATGATTACTTAGATGGTTTGGACATGTTATGCGGATGAATGATAGTAGATTGACAAAAAGAATATTTGTAAGCGAATTGGAAGGGCGGTTACGTAGGAGCCGGCCTAATAAAACATATAGATAGTCAGATAGACGTTATACTGAAAAACACGTTAGAAGTACCTAAAACTGCGTGGTAAGTATTCACGGTATCAGGCGTGATGTGTGTATGTTATGTACTAACCTGTGCTCGGTTAGGTGCCTCAATTAAGTGCCTTTCGTGCTTCAACGTGTCTATAATAAGACTCCAAGTTTCTTGGTCATAGTTAACTCTGTATAAACCTGTAAGGAAAGAAATTATAGTTATACGTAGATGGACTAACAACCTTGTTAGATATATATATATTCACGCCTCTACGTCCCTAAGGGGATAGGCAGAGACTATAGATTGCCACCTGGAACGGGTGACAAATCTCTCTTGCTTCACTCACACCCATTAACCTTCTCATACATGCTCTTCTGTTCTTCACACTACGTTCACCTAGTAGTTAGTAAAACAGTCCCTTAAGCTACTGCATACCCTGAAAGGGCTTAAAGTCGTGATGTGTATATATTTTCTTATAAGCAAAAGGTGTAACTGTAACATACAGCTAAATATATGCCAATCTGCTCGATGTGTCGTTAGAATTGTAAGATTTTTTTTTAATTTTAGAATATGTTTGGAATAATGGTAATGATAAATGAAGATTCGTGATCTCTGCCTACCTCTTTGTAAGGAAACCGGCGTTAACTAGAATAATAGTCTTATTAAATAAACATGGCATATCGAGAAGAATGACAGCTAGTTAGAATTCTTATTACATCCCAGACTAGTACACGACGTAAATCACTACATAGTATAAAACAAAGTCGCTTTCTCTGTCCCTATGTCCCTTTGTATGCTTAAATCTTTGAAACTACGCAACGGATTTTGATGCGGTTTTTTTAATAGATAGAGTGATTCAAGAGGAAGGTTTATACGTATAATAACATCCATTAAATAGTGGAGTAGGCTATATATTTTATACCCGTGCAAAGCCGGAGCGCGTCACTAGTACTCAATAAAATACATACATACACGCCCCTTTCCTATTAGAGAGTAGATAGAGATCACAGATCCCCATAAGTCCCGATCCTGACAGACCACTTTCGCTTCATGTACATTCATACACCTCCTCATACAGACTCGCCGATTAAAATAACGTTACACAATACAAACAGGTGTTAACAATTATTTTGTTTGAAATTTTGAAGTTCGTTCAAGGTTGTTATAAATAGAATATTTTATTGCTAGATTTTGTAGCGAGGGGCTAGCAACTGATGAGCGATGTAATGGGTTGATGGTGAAATCTTACTACTTGGGTTATTGGGTTCGATTTTCGGTGAAGGTTGGAAAGAGTAATATATTTTTGTTTATAATATTATTATAGTTTTAAGTGATTCGCGATTTATACTCATGATTAATAATTAATGGGACTTATCGCGTAAGTTTATATATAATAAAATTACCTTTTATTAACCCGACGTTTCGGCTACGCTACTTACGCGATAAGTCCTGTTAATTATTAATCATGAATATTATTATTAATATGTATATTTATAGATTAGCATTCTTTTTAAGTCCCAGATTAAGATGGGACCTCTATATATAGCTCCTGTTCTTCCCGGCATGTCGTAGGAGGCGACTAAGGGACTAGGGTTTAATGAAATCTATTGGGCGATGGACTAGTAACCTTTCACCAATGTTCCATTATGACAACGAAATCTTAATATTCATGTTAAACAGTTGTCTAGGAGATGTTATATCTCCAAGGTTCTGTTCAATTCGGAAGGAAATAAAGGACGTGAATGTATGTGTATTTATAGATAATATGTATTAATAAAACTATAAATTTATGTATGTAAGTTTTGAACATAATATTTATATTCTAATAATATATACCAATTAATGTATGTCTATGTAGTGAAACGCGGGCTTTGAGTGGCCCATACCTAACATGCCTTCGAATTCTAAATGGGCACTCAAGCCTCTGACTACCCTGCCAGAATAAAAAAGGAGTGTGTGTATATTCTGTTATGATATATACCAGCTGGTTACATTTTAAAATCACATCTAACACTAGACTACATAATACATACATATACATTCACGTACTTTAATCCCTTTGGGGATGGACAGAACCTTAAACACATGAAAATATCTCTTTGGACATAGCATGAATGTGAGGGAAAACATAGTAAGGAAACCTCACTGTTCCCCGAACAGGTAATAGTTAGTGCTTGTAAATTGTGACGTAGCTTACCACCTGTCACATTGAGTACTGACTATCTGGTCAACACGTGAGTTCGAGGTGGCCATAAAATTACTACCTTCGCAATTGCGGAGATGGACACTTGAACCTCTGACTACCCCGCAAGGGTAAATGGTCGTGAACGCGTTTGTCTTTCTCTTGTTTGTCATATTGCAACCTGACTGAAAAGTCGGGTAACAAAGGTAATACTTGTTTGTAAAATATACGCGATAAGTCCTGTGTTATTGTAAATATAGTATATTAATTATATGCCTATACCGAACCCACATTTCAAATAGTCAATAGACTGAATAGCCGATATTTCTGCTAAGTGTAAATTTGTTCATACTATTAACATTTCATCAATAGCACTCAGATTGTCAATTCTACTATTCTTTATTACTTAAATTGTTAAGGCGGCCAACATTTTATATATTCGATTTTGTGGTATACACACGTATTCACATTCACGACCTATATCCCTTTCAAAGTAGACAGACCATTCGAAACATAGTATCTCCTAAGTCACTTTTAGTTGATTGGTTTGGTATAGCACGTATTAGCACGTATTTAGAATCGGGGTACGCGAATTTCTGATTATCCCTAAAGGAAAATCTAAGAATTATACTAATACATACAATTATTTTCCTTTTCTAGTCGAGTGTAAATTTTTACTAGCTTTTTTCTTCTAAGATATTTTACGAGTCAACTAAGGGGTAAAGATCAGTTGAGCAATGAGCTAGCAACCTGTCACCAATGTTCCATATTAATGCCGTCATTATCCCAAAACATACTTTAGATTTTATTTATATTTGTTCCATCTTAAGGCGGTATGTAGTGAAGAACAGAAGAGCATGTATGAGATAGTTAATGGGTGTGAATAAAGCAAGAGATTTGTCAGGATCGTTCAATGGCGATCGATAATCTCTACGAATATTGATAGTAGAATCGAAGCTCTAGCCTTGAAATTAGTATTACTCACACTTTTGGCAAAGCAACAATTTTCCGTTGCATCTCAACAATGCAAATTTATATACAATCTATTTTCAGTGACCTTTGTGTATTATGTCATTAATATAAATAATATAATGAATCCTATGCTAGTCTTGGACGTAAAAGAATGCTAACTAGCTGCCGTTCTTCCTATATCGTAGGAGGCGACTAAGGGACTATGGTATATTTAATCTATTGGGCGATAGGCTAGCACCCTGTCACCAATGTTCCATCATGACATCGCAACCCCAATACACAGAAGAATGGCAGCTAATTAGCGTTCTTTTACGACCCATACCACCTTAATACTAACCTGTATCATTCCTATTCATGATAATCCAGCCACCCTTCAACATTTCCTTGAAGGAGTAATTCTCTGAATCCATGATGAAATGTGGCTTGAAACAATTGAAGCACGACTCTTCATGTTGCACGGAATACGTGATAGGTACCAAGTATGTGCCTGTCGTCTCGGCTTCTTTGTTGTAGGTGAATTGTCTCTGTTAATATAACGTACGTATCACTACATAGTATAAAACAAAGACACTTTCTCTGTCCCTATGTCCCTTTGTATGCTTAAATCTTTGAAACTACGCAACGGATTTTGATGCGGTTTTTTTAATAGATAGAGTGATTCAAGAGGAAGGTTATTATGTATAATAACATCCATTAAATAGTGGAGTAGGCTATATATTTTATACCCGTGCGAAGCCGGAGAGGGTCGCTAGTATATTATAGTTTTAATAGATTCTCGATTTGTACTCATGATTAATAACTAACGGGACTTATCGCGTATGTTTTTATATAATAAAATTACCTTTATTAAACCGACGTTTCGGCTACGTTGCAGCAGCCATGGTCACGGGCAGACTACGTAAATACGCGATAAGTCCCATAAGTTATTAATCATGTACGTTTACATTCACGTCCTTTAATCCCTTTTGGGGTGGACTGAACTTTGATGATATAACTCCTAGGTCACTTTTTAGCACAAATAGGTTTTGATGTTATAATAGAACAGGTTAGGTCACTAGCCCATTGCTCAATAGATTCCATTTACCCCTTGTCCCTTGTTTCCTACAACATACCGGGAAGAACGGCAGCTTGTTAGCATTCTTTCTTTGCTCTCTGTCGTAAAAGTCAAGATCGAGACAAATGGGGATCCGGGTTCTCTGCCTACCCCTCTATAGATAAATGGGCGTGATATGCATGTTCTCGCCCATAAAAATATCTCTAAAGTTCTGTCCACCCCGAAAGGGATTAAAGGACATGACTATGTACATATATAGACAAACTTACCTGTTCCAATAAAACTACATCTTCGCTATCCCTGTAAATAGTCACTTTGACTATTGGATAGCCCGGTTTTCTAGTCCAAGATAGCATAATGTCCTTCACAGTATACCCCTTGTAGTAATCGCAGTCTGATGTTTCCGTTTGTAGGTATGTAGTGAAATCTTCGAGAGTTATTGTTGAACCTTTTCTGTGAAAAACATAAAGTCAAAGTCAAATGTTTAAAGTACAGTACATTCATTGAAAGTCAAAACATTTGCCTGACACTGGTTGTCTCTTAGAATTGAAATTCTACATACATAAATACATACACTTTACGACTGTTACCCTTGAAAGGTAGATAGAGAATCGAGAATCAATCTGTGTAATTAGGTAAGTGACTATATGGTGTAAAAAGTGAGTAAGGGATTAAGGATCAATACAATGTATAAAAGAAATAAAAATCTTTTTATTCAATATAAAACTCATATACTCATTGATAGTAAAAAAGCATTATTTCTCGATAAATTTATTTGGCATTCGTAAATAATAATCTGCAGAAAAGAAATGCCAAGAAACTCTGCAGATAATATTTAACAAAACTTTTAATAACAATCCATTACAATGTATGTATCAAAACGCGTTCACAGCCCTTGCGGGGTAGTCAGAGGCTCAGGTGTCCACTTCCGCAATTGTGAAGGTAGTAATACTATGGCCACCTCGAACCCACGTATTGACCAGATAGTCAGTACTCAATGTGACACTAACTATTACTGTTTGGGTATCAGGTAGGTTTCCTGACGATATGATTCCCTCACCGTAGTGTTCGATGCATTTCGTAAATGTATTTTTTGTTTTATTGCTAATAATTCTAATTAACTTCCTTGTATACAACTATAGGTTTATAGAGACAATAGTTTAGAACCGTATATCTGTCTACGTTACATAGAATTATTGACGTGATTGGGTTCAAATTAATACGAATGTACATTTACATCACATTGAACAAAAATTATATACTTCCGGGGTAGATAGAAGCTCTGAGACATAATTTTACATTTCATAACATACAAATTTCACCCGTTTCACCGATCCCCTATCATTCCCGATTCTGAGAAATCATTTTGGCTTCATACACTTCCTCATACACACTAGGTGGTTATATGTACCTTGTAATCAGGATTAAAGTAGTTATTTGGCATTCTTTTTACGTCCCAAACTAGCTAAATAAAGAAAATCTTACCTCATATCAATATACTTGACAAAAGCCGTCTGAAACCGTTCCTTTCCGACCCAGTCTTCTAACATCCACATCAGCGCCGTAGTTTTGGACGAAATCAAAGTGAATTGGTCGTTTGGGAATGTGCTGTCTTTATTTTCTAAGTAATTTCGGTTTTGTATATCGTTTTGAAGAACGAAGTTTCTTACTTCTTGTTTGTATGTAGGTAAGGTTTGGAATTCTGTTGTCTGTAAGAAAAGTATATGATGCATTTACCTCATAACATCGTGAGGAAACCTGCCTATCCCTCAGGATAGGTAATAGTCAGTGCCTATATACGGCGATACGGTTCACTACCTATCACGTTGGGTCCTGTCTATCTAGTGATACGTGGGCTTCGAATGACCCATACCTAACATGCCTTCGAAATTTCGGAGATGGGCATTCAAGCCTCTGACTACCCCGCCATAATAAAAAAGGGAGTGTGTACACAAGTCGTGAAGCGTATGTATGTATGTATTTACCTCCCTTAATTCCTTTCGGGATGGACAGAACCTCGGAGACACAATAATATCTCCTAGGTCACTTTGTAGCACGAATATTCTTTTGATTGGGTTGCGATGTTATTTGGAACATTGGTGGTGACAGGTTGCTAGCCCATCGCCCCATAGATTCCATTTACCTCTAGTCTCTTAGTCGCCTCCTACGTCGTCAGAAAGAACAGCAGCTAGTTAACATTCTTTTTACGTCCCAAACTAGCAAGGGATGTATTATATACCAAAGGAAACATATTCAGCTGAGTTAGAACCTTTTTGCTGCGACGATAACATGCACAAGCTATACCCCCTAGTTTGTAAGTTTGATTTGTAAACTTTTTGTATTGTGTATGTTTTGTCAAAGCAAACAAACGCGTTCACGGTCATTAACCCTTGCGAGGTAGTCAGCGGTACAGGTGTAACAATTGTAACGCAATTGCGAAGGTAGTAACTCCATGACCACTTCGAACCCACGTGTTGACCAGATAGTCAGTACTCAATGTGACAGGTAGTAAGCCATATCGCCATTTACAAGCACTGACTATTACCTGTTCGGGGAACAGGTAGGTTTCCTCACGATGTTTTCCCTCACCGTAATATTCGATGCATTTCGTAAATGTATTTTTATTACGAAAATGTACATAGAAATTCATTAAACTTCTTTCCATAGGTACATGCTCAAGCGGGATTTGAACCCTGTACCTTCGACACAGAGTCAAGCCCCAAACAACTGAGCTACGTCAAATTGACATGTTTTTGTGCCTATATAGACGCTTAATATTATTTTATTCTTGAGTTAATATCACAAATATATTAAACCTTACCATAGCCATAATCTCATAGCTTAAATATATAGAGGCGGCTTCTTTGAACCAAATTTCGTCCCATTTAGTTCTAACCAATTCCGAGGGGTTTGCAAGCCAAATTCTGCAAATTTGCCTAGTCATTTCATTTGCCATTTGGTACTTTTGTTCTATGCTTGTGTATTGTGGGAAGTAAGCTAGGTAGTTTTCTCTGCAACAAATTCATTTCAAGTCATTTCAACAAGTTCATTTAATTTCTAATTCATTTCAACAAATTTCAAATTCATTGAGTTTATAGTCTGCTAACTAACGGTTTTCATTGCTGGTTTGTCATAGGTGTTAAGAGATTCGCGATTTATACTCATGATTAATAACTAACGGGACTTATCGGGTAAGTTATTATATAATAAAATTACCTTTATAATAATTAACCCGACGACGTTTCGGCTACGTTGCAGTAGAGGCGAATAAATATGAATCGTCAGTCTGCCCGTGACCATGGCTGCTGCAACGTCAACGTAGCCAAAACGTCGGGTTAATAAAGGTAATTTTATTATATAAAAACTTACGCGATAAGTCCCGTTAGTTATTAATCATGTCATAGGTGGTGATTAAGGGGAAAAATACAGTTGAATCTCATAGGTAATATAATCATTTTTATTTATTTTATTGCGAAAAGAGATACCTAATTTGTATAAGAATCATTGGCATCTGCCAACTAGTATTAGAAAATTGACACTTATATTTACATACAATGTATGTATCAGTGTCATACAAATCACGAAATTGTACCATGTGAGGTAGTCAGTAATAACATATTAAACAATTATTCAACCAAACTATAACCTATAACGTAGTCACACAGTAAATGTTAATCACTTAACACACAAGCTTAATTTGGTTACCTACCTGTTTATAACATACATACACATTCACGACCTTTAATCCCTTTCGGGGTGGACAAAACCTTGGACAAAATCACAAATCACTTTTAGCATTCCTATTAGGGTTGTGATGGCATATGGAACATTAGTGACAGGTTGCTAGCCTATCGCATTATGATACTCCTAGTCCCTTAGTCACCTCCTACGACATTCCAGAAAGAAAGTAATACATACATATATTCACGCCTTTACGTCCCTAACCGTATAGGCAGAGACAATCGATCGCCACCTGGAACGGGTGACAAATCTCTCTTGCTTCACTCACACCCATTAACCTTCTCATACATGGTCATACAATAATAATAATAATATTTATACATTATTACACCAATTGAACTAGCCCCTTGGTAAGTACATTTAAGACTTGGTTTAAGGATATTGTCAACGTATATTTAAGAAACATATACATATTATACATAGATAAATACATATATAGCATATAAAATCAACGACCAGACTGGAAAGCAGTAGAAAAGCGTAATTCTTAACTGTGCCTCCACCGGGAATCGAACCGATCGCGCCACGGAGGTCGTCAAAAGAATGGTAGCTAGTTAGATTCTTAACGTACTTGTGTACTTACCCAATAGTCAATAGATTCCAACTGTTGAATTCATAACTATTCAAATTATTAGGTACACCAACCACGTTAATATGACCTGTCACAAAAGGCTTTTCAAAAGAAAAATATTCGTAGATTTTCTCCACTGTAGATCTTGTTAAACTGGTTATGTAATTGTATTGGGCTAAGTGAGGTTTTGGGGCCCAAAAGGCTATAGTGTTGTTGTGGGAGCTAATAGTCTGACTATGGTAGTCGGAGTAGTGGAATCCGACTTGGTTGGTAGTTATTTGGGGTGATGGTAGGAAGTCGAATGTTCCATGTTGGCTGGAAGAAAAAACATACATATGTATAATTACATTCATTCAAGTATAATTTATTAATCAAGTTTTGCAGGAATATTGGACTGTGATTTTGTATATACCTTACTATTCATTAAAACATTCTTCACGACAATTATCCTTTACAAGATAGGCAGGTCACAGTATCCATTATCATCACTGACTTAAGACAGTTGTTTTATCATCAGTATAAGTAATAGTCACTATGTGCGATGGACTAATCACCTGTCACGTTGTTTACTATCTGGTGAAACGAGGGCTATTAGTTAACATTGATTCTATACTTAGGTATACAACCTTATTTGAAGAGTCAACTTTTTGCGTTTAATAGAAAGTTTTCCATGTTTAAGCTTAAGCTTTCTTAAACTTAAACGATATGACATACATACATATACATTCACGTCCTTTTACCCTTTCGGGGTGAACAGAATTTTAAAGACGTGAAAACAGCTTCTTGGTCACTTATTAGCATTTATATTGGGGTTGTGATGTCATAATAGAAAATAGGTTACCTTGCTAGCCAATCGTAAAAACTCTAAAGCCGATCGAAAAATTGATTGATTCCTTAGTTCTATCTACCCCAATAGGGATAATAATACGTGAATGTATCTTACATACCTGTCACTCTTCATCTCGTCAGCAACAAATAAACTGCTCTTATACCGTCGTGAATCCGGGTGCGGTATCACTCGGACTTTAAACACGGATTCAAATTGACTATTTTCGAAACAGGGATATAGGTATTTCGCTCTATCTGGATACAGGCGGGTGGTTAGCATGTATCTGTGAATACAAATAGGTGTAAACGTCGCTTAAGTACAAGTAGTAAGTACAATCTCAGGATAGGTAATAGTCAGTGCCTATTTACGGCGATACGGTTCACTACCTATCACGTTGGGTGCTGTCTTTCTAGTTCGAATGACCCGTACCTAACATGCCTTCGAAATTTCGGAGATGGGCACACAAGCCTCTAGTCAGAGGTAGTCACCCCGCCATAATAAAAAAGGGAGTGTGTATACACAAGTCGTGAAGCGTATGTATGTAGTAAGTACAAGTATACATGCAGGAGGGTAATCCCTTTCGGGGTAGACAGAATCTCGGAGATACAATTACATCTCCTTGGTGACGTTTTAGTTAAAATATCAAGGTTGTTATTTCAAATGGAACATTGGTGACAAATTGCTAGCGCATCGCCCAATAGATTACATATACCCCTAGTCCTTTACACGCCTACGACATGCCAGGAAGAACGGCAGCTAGTTAGCATTCTTTTACATTCCAGACTACTTTGGGCGATAGACTAGTAACTTGTCACTTATGTTCCGTGATGACATTACAACCCCAATATTCATGCTAATTAGTGACCAAGGATATATATATAGAAATATATATATAGAATAAAGATATATATATATAGGTTTTCATGTTTCTTAGGTTCTATCCACCTCGAAAGGGATTAAGGGACGTTAATGTATACGGATGAATGTACGTAAATATAGAGCCGAACTGCTGAATACATTGGTGACAGGTCGCTAGCCCATCGCCCAATAGATTCAATTAACCCCTAATCCCGTAGCCTCAATTCCTACGACATACCGGAAAGAACGGCAGCTAGTTAGCATTCTTTTTACGTCCCAGTCTAACCGGGACATACACTATATATATAACTAGTGATCCGCTCCGGCTTCGCACGGGTATAAAATATATAGCCTACTCCACTATTTAATGGATGTTATTATACATAAAAACCTTCCTCTAGAATCACTCTATCTATTAAAACAACCGCATCAAAATCCGTTGCGTAGTTTCAAAGATTTAAGCATACAAAGGGACATAGGGACAGAGAAAGCGACTTTATTTTATACTATGTAGTGAAGTATCTTAAACCCAAGAATCGAATCCGAAATGCATAAACATACCCATTGTGGCATGTCCAACAGACCATAAAAGTGCGGTCCAATTACTTATGCTGCGATGGGCTAGTGACCCAAATAGGCGTTCCTGTGTATCCTAGTCTAATATTTGGATAGCGTGCTAGTTGGGGACGTATGTACGTATATATTCACGTCTATTTTTTTTTTCTTTTTATATAATAATAATATTTGGACATTTAAACACCAATTGAACTAGCCCCTTGGT
Organism: Leucoptera coffeella; assembly: GCA_030578115.1. Classification (NCBI taxonomy): domain Eukaryota; kingdom Metazoa; phylum Arthropoda; class Insecta; order Lepidoptera; family Lyonetiidae; genus Leucoptera; species Leucoptera coffeella. Next base: position 90,333 of record JAMBLF010000467.1, read on the forward strand.
AAGTACATTAAAGACTTGTGTTAAGGGTACTAATCAACATATATTTTAGAAATGTATACATATTATATATAGATAAATACATATATAGCAAATATAATCAACGACCAGACTGGAAAGCAGTAGGAAAGCTTAGTTCTTAACTCTGCCTCCACCGGGAATCGAACCCGGAACCTCACAATTAGCGTTCAGGTGTCTAACCGATCGCGCCACGGAGGTCGTCGAATTTGGACATGTAATGCGGATGAATGATAGCAGATTCACATAAGGAATATATATGAGTGAAGTGGAAGAGCGGTTACGTAGGAGCCAGTCCAATAGGACATATGACAGACAGATAGACGCCATATTTTGCCAATTTATTTATTATTTGCCAACATAGTTGGGGACGAATGTACATGTAAGTCAACGCTAAAAGTGGAGTACCAGTAACTTTTTATAAGGTTTACGTTTATAAGAACAAAAGACAATATTATTCATTTCGAAGCACGTGTACGTATAGTGGCCATGACAATGCATAGTGGCGCCAGTTTTAAAATGTAAAATATTTCTTTTGTTCTTATAAACTTAAACCTTGTAAAAAGTTACTAAGACTGCACTTTTAGCGTTGACTGTACATTCACGTCCTTCAATACCTTTTGAGTTGGACAGGATCTCGGAGAATTGGTATTTCCTAGGTTACTTTTTCGCATTAATATTGGGGTTGTGATGTCATATGGAACATTGCTAACAGGTTGCCAGCCCATCGCCTAATTGCACCCAGGGACGTATGTCCAATGGGGAAATATAATCAGTATAACAATATGCTTAGATTTAGGTTTTGTTTTGATGACCTCCATGGTGCGAATGGTTAAACCACCTGGACGTTAATCGTGAGGTCCGGGTTCGATTCCCGGTGCAGGCAGAGCTAATATTTAGAACTACGTTGGTCGTTGATTATTACGAGTATACGCCATGTATGTATGTATCTATAACTATATTCTTTTTAAATATATGATGACTAGTACCCTTAACATAAGTCTTAAATGAACTTACCAAGGGTCTAACTAGTTAATTAAACACATAAACATTCTCATCATTTAATCCCTTACGGGGCGGACAGAACCTCAGATACACACAAAATTATTATTTTCACATTTATATTTTTATAATATATTATTGTATAACATAAGGAATTTTACGGTTTTTAATAAATCACTTAATTCCTGAACAGGACACGCAAACCTCTGACTAATTATCCCTGACAAAGAAATATGTTTGTGATACAATGTATTAAATACTTTTTATGACATGTCAGGATGAAATATATATATTTGTCTCTCTAATTAAGTCAGGGAACCAAAATATGTGTAATTCTATCACAGTTTGGTTTGTGTATTAAAATGTATGTATTGTATGTGTTTTTTTTATGTATGTAATAAAATTTATACTATTATTTTTGAGAGACTTGCGATTTTTATTAATTTTTCAAGAAAAACGGGAATATGGCGTATATTTTTTATAAACAAAGCATTACCTTGGTTTCCCGACGTTTCGGTTATGTTTTATGGCTATAAAAATATACGCTATAAGTTCATTTATGCATGTAAATTTTAACTTTTATAATCATTGCAGGTTTTTTTCTACCCAATACGATAATAAAATGAATAATACTATAATTATTAAGTTGACTAAATTTAAGAAATGTATGTATTATAATAAAACAAACGCTCCACGACTTGTGTATGCCACACTCCCTTTTTTATTGAGGCGAGGTAGTCAGAGGCTTGAGTGCCGTAAATGAAAAACCCTTTTATTCATTAATTGGTATATGCCAGAGCCGGGATTCGAACCTAGGACCTCTAATAAGAGGTCTTACCGTTGTGGCTCCTGTCGCTTTTGTATTATATGTAATATGTGTACGTAATAATATACTTGTAAGAGGTGACTACATGGGTTCCACATGTATGGTATAAAGCATTTCCCTAACGCAACTTATACATATACATTCACGTCCTTTAATCCCGTTTTGGGTTAACAGAACCTTGGAGACAAACTTTCACGTCACTTTTAACATTAATATTAGGGTTGCCAAGGCTTTTATTTTATTATGGAACATCGGTTACTGATTGCTAGCCCATCATTGACCACTTAGTCGCCTCCTACGACATGCCGAGAAGAACGGCAGCTAGTTAGCATAATGCTTAAAAAGCTACTAAAGACTCGTATATCTATTATTACTTACTTGTCAGTACCTCCATCGTTGTATTTCGTAATAAATATCCCTTTAGAATTCTGTGACAAAGAAATCCTATAGGACACATGTATTCTATACATCATCTTATTCCAGTTATAATCCTCTAACGGTTCATTTAAGTATAGATACAAACGTCCCTCAATCTCATCGTATAGATAAGGTTTTACTTCATTAAGAATATTCTCATTTTCCTTATATACTTTCACTGAATTGGGATTTATTTCCATATTTTTCGCTTCGAGAACTATCGTTCTTACATTGTTGGTGTTTGATATTATTGTTATACGTAAATCACAGTCGATAAAAGAGTTTATTTCGTCAGTTATATAGGGTTTTATGGCTAGTTCGTATTGTATTGGGTATATAGTGTAGTTTAGGCATTGTTCTTCGTTGAAAATTATAGTTCCGTGGGCTATAGTTAAAGAGAGTAATAAGTAAAATATTTGTTTATACATTATCGAAAAATTACACTGAATTTACACTGTATGAAAAAAGTTACTGTAATGTTTATCACTTTTTTGTATATTTATGAAACATTCACACAATACACATTGTAAAATTTAACACTTAATATCTGTATTTAATAGTTATTATAGAATTAAAAATTAAGATATGAAAACATTACTTTAATTATTTATTTCCGACGATTTTCCCAATGTTATTTACTCGAAAATTTCAAATTAAAACCTTTATTTCTTTAAAACATATTATTCTTTACAGAATTACACCACCACTCTTTATTCTACACAACAAATACATATTTAAATCCAAATTATAATTTTACAAATTAATTTTCACACAAACACGATCTTTTATTTCGCGCCAAACAAACGTCAGTTTATTTGAATACCATTTGACGGACTGCAAGAGGAAAGCTTGTTCTAAAATAACCCGACCGATTGGAAAAGTGACCGATTTCCCACGTCTGGCTTTTATGTAAACCGGTTTTAATCTGGTCGGGTAATAATGACACTTTTTATTAGATCATGTAATTTAGAATTTCTCTTGAAATCTGTTTTATTTCTACTGATTTATGTGACATGTTTAATAATGTAATTTGCCGTTGTTTTAGTATGTAAACCAGAGTATGTAATTAGTCTAATTCTTATAAAATTTCATCAATATTTGTTATACAAACTTGCTTTTTAATCAGTGATTTCTTTCTTATGTTATTGTACATTTTAGATATAAATACCACAATAATGTGAAAAGTGCATATTATGTTCGGTTTTCGATTGTTTACGATCTCGAATGTTAATACAAATGTCTAAAAAGTCTATTATATAAGCACATACCAGCTAGCTGGGATGTTAAAAGAATGACAACTAGCTGCCGTTCTTCCTAGCATATCAAAGGAGGCGACTAAGGGAATATAGGCCAATGAATTTAGTGATGGGCTAGCTACCTGCCTACATTGTTATGTACTATCGCAACCCTTAATATACATGCTCAAACGTGACCTTGGAATTATTATCGTCTCCAACGTTCTGTCCACCCCGAAATGGATCAAAGGACGTGAATGTATAATTATGTATGCATGTTTCCAACATGACAAATGGGGTTCCGTGATCTCTGCCTACCTCTCTACAGGGAATCAGGCCTGATGTGTATGTATGTATTTTTCAGCATTTTGTTGTACAAAATAACACAATTGTTTAGTAAACAACACATTATTATGTACTTACAATATCATGTAACTTTTAATCTCCAATTATTCTCAAATTAGAGTACTTATAGATATACAACCTTTGTTTACGCGAGTGGGCGGGGCATAACTATAGACGCCATATTGTGATTTATGGCAATAATCTTGATTCGTTTTTTATGGACTTATAACGTATAATCAAGGGCTTGCGTGTAGGGTTACCATCTGACCGGATAAATCCGGTCTTGACCGGATTTCGAACTTCACGACCGGACTCCGCCCGGATTTTACTACAGACCGGATTTTTCATGCATGCTAAGTGAAATGACGCGAACGTAACCCGAGCGCGCGCCGATGTCCCATAATGCAAATGTTAAACGAATTTTTTCATTGATGACGGCTCAATGGATGAAAGAGAGAAATAGACTAGCAGTAGAATCTATTAAAGCCATCCTCCTTACAAAATATAATTGGAAAGATTATTCTTGTGAAGAGTTCTTTAATCATATTGGCGGGCAACAACAAATTTTGAAAGCTGTTTCTGGCAATAAAAATTACAATTAAGCTTGCATTTTCTTTTTTTATAATAAGTATAATTGTTTTATTACTTTTGTATCTTTCACTGAATAAACACTTAGTTGAAGATAGATTTTTTATTTTATTCTACGAGTAAAGGCGTAAAATTTTCGCAAGACCGGCCTTTTTCTCGAAAATCAGGATTTTTTATCCTTAATTACAGGATTTCGAATTTTAGGCGATGGTAACCCTACTTGCGTGGGAATTGTATAATAAAAAAACATCTGATGGAATAAATGACTGACAGTACTAAGTTTTAAAGCGGGAAAATCACTACATAGTATAAAACAAAGTCGCTTTCTTTGTCCCTATGTCCCTTTGTATGCTTAAATCTTTGAAACTACGCAACAGATTTTGATGCGGTTTTTTGAATAGATAGAGTGATTCAAGAGAAAGGTTTATATGTGTAATAACATCCATTAAATAGTGGAGTAGGCTATATATTTTATAACCGTGCGAAGCTGGAGCGGGTCGCTAGTATATTATAAATAAAAACATATATTCAGAATAATTATTTGTAAGAGTACATTCATTTTTATACATTTATATAGTATAAAACATATAGAATTAGGTCATTTTAGCCCCTTAAGGGTGGTCAGAAACTCAGTTTGTCTCTTCAGGCTCTTTTTAGTAAAAGAATTAGTTTCTTGATGACATTGATAAGGAAATATTATGTTGAGGTCACTAAAAAGCTCTTTAGAATCTTTTATATCGTTTAGTACTGTGCTTTATACAAAGCATTGAGATATATAGGGTATGACCAATACCGAGTTTGTACGAGTGTCAATGAATCGAAAGTGGTTTGTCAGGATCGTGACAGATAGGGATCCGTGATCTCCGCCTATCGCTCTACTGGGAATCAGGCGTGAGGTGTAAGTATGTATGTTTGTATGGTCAAGCAATCTATCTATATGAATAACTTACCAATCCAAATAATTTATCAGTCAGTGATATATATTGTATGTTTATTAGTACAAGCATAGTATTATATTATCTGTGGTACAAGCAAACCCACAAACATAATCTCGTATGCAATAAAAAAACGTTTATTAGATTAATGGTTGAACTAAGGTTATTTGTAAATTATAGTTTGTGTTCAATATGTTGTAATCTTGACCATTTGTATAACAACAAAGACGAATTAATAATTTCATGTACAATACATTATACTCTATTACTTAAACAAGGAAAAAATTGGGCCTTTGATCTCTGCCTACCCCTTGTTAGGGAAACTGTGAGCGTTTGTAATACTTTTGATATTATAGAGAGTAATTAACCCATCCCATGCTAGCCGGAACGTGAAAAGAACGCTAACTAGCTGCCGTTCTTGCCGTGATGTCGTAGGAGGTGACTAAGGGACTAGGGTTAAATGAAAGCTAATGAGCTAGCAACCTGTCACCAATATCCTTGTGTCTCCAAGGTTTGTGAATGTATATGTGTGTATGTCGGTTTGTGTGTATGTCGGTTTGTGTGCATGAGTAGAGTAATACAAAAAATATGTATTTGACATATTTATTATTTTATTAATATCAAAAATTAATTAATTCTTACACGTATGCAAGTGATATTAAGATATTCTTGGAACACTTATAAGATAAGTAAAAAAACTTATTTACAATTGAATTTCCAATGGACACAAAATATAAGAAATAATCTGAATAAAAATTGATGGATTTATTAACATTTTATCATTACATATTTGACATACATTCTACCAAAAAATTGAAGAACGGTAATGTTTTTTCACAATGGAATAAATTTACACGGATGTATGAAAGCAGGGTTTTTGATCGGAATCAATAGTAGTAGTTTGTATATTTATGATAAATCAAATGAGCAACATGTTTATACGTGTATATTTAATTAGATATACTTCAGGAAAAGATAGCATAACAGATTCACTATTTATATGTAGTATTTTTTATAATACAAAGTTATGTAGTGGATCTATATACTGTGTTTTCCGAGACACAAAAAGGATTATAGTTTGTAATATGTAATATTATGATGTACTTGCAGTTAAAAATTAACGCAAATCTGCATATAGGTTAATAAGCTTGTTTAAAATAGAACTAGTACAGATGTTTTTAAATCTATTCATCTATAATGCATTTAAAACCTAAAACTCAGAATCTCACTTCTTAAAATAAAAATAAACCTATCACAGCGTTGTTTTGACTGACGTAACAGTTGTCAGAAAAGTTTTAACTAATTTGACGTAAGTTCTGTCAAAAGGTATATTCTTATTTTAAATTAACGTCAATATTTGTTACTAAGTTATTTGTATGTAGTATAGGGAGTGAATTAATGTCACCTATAATTATTATTAAAGTCGATGATTTCTGTATATCGAAACAGATCGTCTTCTTGTGTATATCATTCTTAAAAACATTCTTTTGCATTTAAAGTATTATAGTTTTTACACACAGTAAAAATTTCAAACTCTAAACTCTTTAAACATGCTATTCAAATCTTTTGTCATATAAATTAACATTCATTCGGTTTATTTACAAATACTGCCACATACTTTTAAAACCCGAGACAAAATCAGTAGTTTTATTCATCACAGGAAATTTAATTATTTATAGTCATATTAATGTTGTCATCAGGTCAGAAAAATCTGTTGCATTGAGCTTAAGATGTCATTTAGAATAAAGCCGAAAAAGTCATACATTTGTCAAAATTAATAACAAATTCAATGTATAAGTCACATAAATCTACGTATTAACTAATGCTATGTATATCCTTAATTAATTGATCTGTATATATCATATAGATCAATAATATAGGTCTATAACCCACATATTATTATCTTTTACTTAAGTCAATGTTACTACCTAAAAAACTTATACATAGTAAAACCTTAACCTCTAAAAAAAGATTCAAAACTGCAACAAAATCACAACACACGTCATTACTAAACTAACTGACGGCGTGAGGTATCTGACAGATGAACTAGGATCCATATGTCTTTCTGACGTTTGTTCTGACGTGTCACTTGACAGTTGCTCTGGTTCCTCAACTGTCATATTGATGCTCCTTTCCAATTCTTGGATGTGGTCTTCTGCCCATTTGGACCGCTCTTTCGCCATTTCCAAAGCGTGTTGGGCAGTTCTTCTCACTCTTTCACAACCTTCACAGGAGACTATCATTTCGCCAAACTGTAAACAAAGATGGTGTGAGGCAACTTAAGAGTGATATACATACATACACATCACACCTGTTACTCTGTAAAGGGCTAGGCAGTGATCACGGATCCCCATCTATCCCGATCCTGACAAACCACTTTGGCTTCATTGACACTCATACATATTCAGCGGTTATAGGTACTTCTAAGGTCACCCTTTTTCAATATGTCGTCAATCTGACTGTTATTATCTGATAATCAGGTAAAAGGTGAGTTTATAATGGTGAGATGAAGCAAAGAACGTAGTGTAGGACGCCCCCTGATGGACCGATGACCTGAAGAAGTTCGCTGGTAGTGGTTGGCTGAGGGCTACGAGTGATCAAATTTTGTGGCGTACCCTAGGGCAGGCTTACGTCCAGCAGTGGACTGACATAGGCTGATTGATTTAAGCTAAAACAGGAATTGAGCAATGAAATAGAGATTTGTCGTCAATGTTCTGTTAGATATACTAATAATGATCGAATACAAAATATTATGTCTTCAAGGTTAATAATAATATGATGAATGATTGAGTTTCGTGTAAATACATAATTATATACGCTTCATACCCACTAAATATTTCCATAAACTGAATGCCTAGTTAGTCTATTACCTATTCTAAGGGATTTTCTTCACGATAATAATAATAATATTTGGACATTATTACACCAATTGAACTAGCCCCTTGGTAAGTACATTTAAGACTTGTGTTAAGGATACTAGTCAACGTATATTTAAGAAATGCATACATAGATAAAGACATATATAGCATATATAATCAACGACCAGACTGAAAAGCAGTAGAAAAGCGTAGTTCTTATCTCTGCCTCCAACCTCACGATATTTACCTTAAATTATTTTTCATATTGACGCTAATTCTTACTATAGTAGTCATATTAAAAGCGACCCTTCAGTAAATATATATCACTCCATGATTACCTACAGACACTCATTCTTATTTTATAACATAATATATTTTGAATATTTGATGTGGTATGAAAGAAGATTTAGTGACGAAAATAGAGAAATATGTTAAGGTTGATGTGAATGGATGAAAGGGGGGTTAAAACAGGAATCTTTAAAGCCAAAGTGGAAAGTAGAGTTGGACGGGGTAGGCGTAGAACTTATACAGATCAAATTGGATACATTCTTCTCTAGGCGGGTGTAGCGTGAAGAACAGAAGAGCATTTATGAGAAAGTTAATGGGTATGAGTGAAGCAAGAGATTTATCACTCCGTCAAGGTGGCAGTACTGATTAGTTTGCCTTTCCCGTGGGGATGCATAAAATTATAATCTCAGCCTACTCCAACAGGAAAAATATTCGTGAATGTGTTTGCATATTATAGTTTTAAGAGATTCGCGATTTATACTCATGATTAATGCCAGCCATGGCTACTGCAACTTAGCCGAAACGTCGGGTTAATAAAGGTAATTTTATTATATAAAAACTAACGCGATAAGTCCCGTTAGTTATTAATCATGTGTTTGCATGTATTTTGAAATACACTTAGCAATAGCAGACACCTTGAATAAATTCAATGCCGAGCTAATTCCGTCCCACACTTCAATAAAATGCAAATCTAGGAATAGAATAGCATAATCTACGAGTATAACGACTGTATTCTGCTAAAAGGTGGGTAGTAATACGACATGACATTGATAGTCAATTACAGGTATTTACGAGTAAAGCGTTGATAATATTATAAACAAAAAGACAAACGCGGTCACGACCATTAACCCATCCGGGGTAGTCAGAGGTTCAGGTGTCCATCTCCACAATTGTGAAGGTAGTAATTGAATGGTTGCCTCGAACCCACATGTTGATCAGATAGTTAGTACTCAATATGACAGGTGATAAGCCATGTCGCCATTTACAAGCACTATTACTTGTTCGGGGAACAGGTAAGTTTCCTCACGATGTTTTCCCTCAACGTAGTATTTGACGTATTTCGTGAATATATTATTATTACGAAAATGTACATAAAAATTCATTGGTACATGCACAAGCGGGATTTGAACCCTGTACCCACTGATACAGAGTCAAGCCCCAAACAACTGAGTTACATTAAGTTTACCGGGTTGTATGTAGCGTAAAGATTAGAAGAGCATGTATGAGAAGGTTAATGGGTGTGAGTGAAGCAAGAGAGATTTGTCACCCGTTCCAGGTGGCGAATGATAGTCTCTGTCTATATGGTTAGGGATGTAAAGGCGTGAATATATGCATATGTATGTTACAGTTATATTATATAAACTTTCTTCAACGTATTGAATATTTTTTCATAGATATATTTACATGAAGTAATACATCAAATTAATAGTACTAAATAAATAAAGATTAAAATAACCTAATAAATATAATCTTAAAGCTAAATATATTTACAAATAAAATATATCTGCCAAATGAGTGGCAGTGGTAGGAAGTGTCCCAAGAAGGCTGGTGGCATTTCCCCGTTGCACAGCTATGCTGATGCGCTGGGCGAAATACGCACCGGCCCTTGAGTCCTCGCTGGCCTCCACCAAACGGGAAGCGATTATATACATTTACAACCTTATAAAGCTTTACCACCTGTCACGTTGGGTACTGCTTATTACGTAGGTGGGTTTCGAGTGGTCAAAGACCATTACCATACTTAATTGAAGGTGGACACTCGACTTCTGTCTATTCCAAAGAGTAATAAAGTTTCGAAATGCATTCAAGAAATATGACCGTCAGGTAGACACCATATTGAAAAAGGGTGACGTTAGAAGTACCTATAACCACTGATTTTGTATGAGTGTCAATGAAGCGACAATTTTTTATCAGGATCGGAACAAATCCGTGATTTCTACCTACCCGTCTACAGGGAAATAGGCGTAATGTGTACGTATGTATATGTAAATACAACATAATATATGTATGTCGTAAGTAAGTAGTTCAGTCGCCGAACCTCTTTGCTGTCAAATAACGCGCAAAGAGTTTTCGGAAATGAGGTTTGTAGGACAAGTAAATTTGCCCTTTTAGCCAAACACTCATAAACACCGAATTTGCACTGTCATTAGGACAAAGTGATTAGAGGATAGCCTTGAAAGGGTGGATAGACATTAAAAGCTCAGCTCTACTAATTTGTGTACGTTTTAATATACTTATACCTACTTGTTTTCGTGTTGTTAACAAATTGTTTTACTTAGGTCGTTCTAGATATTATATGTCTAATAAAGTTATAATTCTATTATACTTTGTATGTATTTTATATAAAATACATATTCATTCACGTCCTTTAATTCTTTCCTGTCCTGTGCTAGTCTGGGACGTAAAAATAATTTTAACTAGCTGCCATTCCTCCCAGTATGTCGTAGGAGGCGACTAAGGGACTAGGAGTATATAAATACATATACTGGGTGATAGCCTATCAAACTGTCACCGAAGTTCCATTATGACATCACAACGCCAATATTCATGCTGATAAGTGACCTAGGATTTATTTTATCTCCGAGGTTCTGCCCACGCCGGAAGGGATTAAAGCACGTGAATGTATATGTATGATACTTTCCAAGGTGGACAGGACCTTGAAAACATAATTCTCCGAGGTCACTTACAAAGTAGCATTAGTGTAGATATTGTGATGAAATTGATATTGAACTTTGGAGATATGACCTTTTGTACTCAAGTCACCGTTTTCAAACCGAAAATAAAGGTACCTAGGGCCCGAATCTACTAATGCGTTTTAGCAAAAACGCAGTTCAATATCAGATCAGTGAAAGTGTGAAGTTAGTAGTGGCTGACCAAGTGTCAAATTTCACCATTTAAATAGTCAAAAGTATCCAATTTCGCTTAACAATTAACTAAATTTGTCACTTTTGTCAATTTACAAAGGGTGACGTTAGGAGTACCTATAACCACCGAGTGTGTATGAGAAGATGTATGAGTGTCAATAAAGCGTAAGTGCTATGTCAGGATAGGGACAAATGGCGATCCTTCATTTACTACACTCCACTTCTTCACACTATTACTGATCTGATATTGAACTGTTGTGCAAAAAGCATGAGTGGGCTTAGGCTCCTGATTACATTTTGAGGAATACCAAACTAGCATAAGAATTATTAAATAAGTATTACAAAACAAAAGCGGTCACGACCATTAACCCTAGCGGAGTAGTCAGAGGTTCAGGTGTCCATCTCCGCAACTGCGAAGGTAGTAATTCTATCGCCACCTCAAACCCACGTGTTGACCAGATAGTCAGTAGTCAATGTGACAGGTGGTAAGCCATGTCGCCATTAACAAGCACTAACTATTACATGTTCGGGGAAGAGGTAGGTTTTCTCAAGATGTTTTCCCTCACCGTACTATTCAACGCATTTCGCAAATGTATTTTTATTACGAAAATGTTCATAGAAATTCATTAAACTTCATTTCCATTGGTACATGCTCAAGCGGGATTTGAACCCTGTACCTACTGATACAGAGTCAAGCCCCAAAAAACTGAGCTACGTCGAATTATTAAATAAGTATTACCTTTTTAAATTGAGGTTCAGTGTAAAGACGGCTGGCAACCCTTTGAATTAGGTTCTTGTACCTGAGAAAATAAAGTACATTTTATATAAACACATACATATATTCTACCACTGTCCCTTGCGGGGTATTCAGAGGTTTAAGTAACCACTGATGTAACTTAAAGGGTATTTCGTCATTCAAAGCCACGTTTTATAGGTAGCTAGTATGTTGCTGTTAAAAGATATTGATTATTACCATCCAGTAACCCATCAAGGAATTGATTAAGCTAAGTGTTGCTTAACTTCTCTCCTAAATAATGTTACTTGGTTGCTATCCCATTGTCACATGCTATAGTTATTTAATCTCCTTCGAGAAACTTGGGGACAGTACATACATACACATCACGCCTGATTCCCTGTAGAGGGGTAGGCAGAGATCACGGATCCCCATTTGTTCCTATCCTTGGAGACAATATTTCCTAAATCATTTTTAGTAGAACTGTTGTGATTGTAATAGCATTAAATTTAGAGTATTTTAGATTAGATACTAATCTATCACTTAATATACATTATTTTCAATCGTTTTCCACTTATACGTTCAAATATTAAATATAATTAAGTCCTTATTAGCCTTTCGGGTAGGACAGAACCTTGATGACAAAAATTTCCTCGACAACCTTTAGCTTAACTACCGAAATTGTGAAAGCATTACTTATTTCGACTACCATAGAGTAGTTACTAGTCCATCACCCAATAATCCAATCACCCCTGCCTATAACAACCCCTAAAGAAGCTATTGTTCCTCGAACAGGTAATAGTAAGTGCTTGTAAATGGCGACATGGCTTACCACCTGCCACATTGAGTACTGACTATCTGGTCAACACGTGGGTTCGAGGTGGCCATAGAATTACCACCTCCGCGATGGCAGAGATGGACACCTGAAGCTTTAACTACCCCGCAAGGGTTAATGGTATTGTTTGTCTTTTTGTCAATGTATTGTACTTACATAGGAGCTACTTCAGTCAAATGTTCGCCGACGTAGTCCAGTAGGACATCTCCGTTATATATGTGTGAGGTGATAGCTTGCATTATTTCCGCTTTGTGCTCGAGTGGCAGTCCACTCCCGCGGGTATGTATGTCGCGAAGCAGTCTGAAAGAAAAATAATAATAAAATTTAATCCTATTAGCTTTTCCGAAGTTTATGGTTCGTCAACAAAGTCAGCAGCTCAGTGAAAGTTGAAAATATAAATACATATATATTTTCGGTACAACGTTTAGTCAATTGTGATGCCAAACTGACTAAATATCTTCGCTTTGGGATAGTATTTGTATTTTCAATTCGAACGAACTGAAGAACAAGAAAACAAACTTCAAATTAGTTTTTCTTCGGTTGTAGCGGCTGGCGGCGTTGGTATTACCATGGCGATGGAATATCAAGAAATGTAAACGCCACGGCATCAGTGTTTGTAATTTCGCCGACTTAATGTAGCGTAGCCGAAGTAATTAAGATTTTATAACTCCGAGGTTCTGTGTACCCCGAAAGGGATTAAAGAACATGACTGTATATGTATGTTATTGCATTTATTTTTACATGCTTAACTGAATACTATTATTAACGAATTGCTTTCAATTCAAAAAACAAGTAATGTTTCCATTATTGTAGCAATTTAATCTTAATCAATACATTAGCGATTCTGTCCATCCTAAGGAATTAAACGACGTGAATGTATATATATTTATATAAAGGTCTTACCTTTTAGCATTTTCATACAAGGAACAACCCAGGGCAGTCCTGATAATATAAGATTCAGACGGTACTATTGATTCGTGCATCTTCTTGTAAAGAAACTTGTAATCTGCCATATTTCCTTCTCTTAGTCCATTGCAGAATGCCGCTGGTTTGAGACTTGGGTTTATTCTAGAATATAAGGGAGGTAGTTAACTGTCTTTCTTGATGTTCATAAGACAGAAAAAGATACGCGTGCACGATCATTAACCCTTGCTTAGTCAGAGATTCAGATGCCCATCTCCGCAATTGCGAAGGTAGTAATTCTATGGCCATCTCGAACCCACGTGTTGACCAGATAGTCGGTGACTGGTGGTAAGCCATGTCGCCATTTATAAGCACTGACTATTACCTGTTCGGAGAAAAGGTAGGTTTTCTCATGATGTTTTCCCTCACGGTAGTATTCGACGCATTTCGTAAATGTATTTTTTTACCAAAAATTTATTACATAGAAACTCATGAAACTTCTTTTCTATTGGTATTTTTCATGCTCAAGCGCGATTTGTACTCCGTACTGAGCTACGTCAAAATTTAACGTGTCATTTAACTTAACTTATATTTATGCTAAAAAGTGACTATGGAAACACTAAATTTCCGAGGTTCTGTCCATCTCGAAAGGGATTTAAGGTCGTGAATGTATATGTATATTAACTTGCATTATGAAATTCATATCACTATTTTAGCATTTATTAATCTATGACTGGACATATTTATGTTTGACCACCTTCGTGGCGCGATTGGTTAACCACCTGAACGCTAATCGTGAGATCCCAGGTTCGATTCCCGGTGGAGGCAGAGTTAAGAACTACGCTTATCTGCTTTCCAGTCTGGTCGTTGATTATATATGCTATATATGTATTTACCTTTCTATAATACGTATATTTCTCAAATATACGTCGACTAGTACCCTTAACACAAGTCTCAAATGTACTTACCAAGAGGCTAGTTCTATTGGTGTACTATCTTACAATATTATCATTAACCATTCGACTTACCCATAATCATAATCCCTGTATCTCCTGAACATAGTGACAGTTTTATTGATACATTCCTCATGTCCCCATTCACAAGCAAAATCTAGTATTTGCCCCCGATTCCTTAGGGTTTCGAAGCTGTCTGTAGGTCTTTCGAAATAGCCTAGCTTTGCTATTATAGGGTCTACGAGGCTTAGGATGAATGTCTGTGGAGATAAAGGATTTTTAGGACGATGAGCTAGTAACCTAACGCTGGTATTATACATGTGATGACATATCTACATGACATATATAGTCTGCGACGTAAATAGTCAGCACTCAATGTGACAGGTGGTAAACCGTAACTCCACGTAACGTCCACTTAGAAGCACTAACTATAACAAAAGACAAACAAAAAATACAAACGCCATTAACCCTTGCCGGGTAGTAGGTAGAGCTTCAGGTATCCATCTTAGTTAGTCCAGTTAGTCTTAAATGTGACAGGTGGTAAGTCATGTCGCCAGTTACAAATACTAACTATAACATGTTCTCAGGAATAGGTATATACAATGTTTTCCTCACCGTAGTATTCGACGCATTTCGTAAATGTATTTCTATTATAAACATGTACACATTCCTTAAACTTCATATCCATTGGTACATACTCAAGCGAAATTTGAACCCTGTACCCATTGATACAAAATCAAGCCTCAAACAACTGAGTTACGTCGAATTATATACCTACATATGTGTATGTATTTAATACTCACATCAACATTACTAGAATTCCCGTATTTGTTAAACTTTTCTTTCAATTCAACGAATCCAACTATAGCTGCTTTCCAAACTGGAAAACTGAATTCGTGTTTCAAGAACAGCAGGATATTGGTTAATTGCTCAAAATGCAGGACATCTGCTTGTACTAACGCGAATAGGTCGTTTACTATCTGTTGAAAAGAATCACTACATAGTATAAAACAAAGTCGCTTTCTTTGTCCCTATGTCCCTTTGTATGCTTAAATCTTTGAAACTACGCAACGGAGTTTGATGCGGTTTTTTTAAAAAGATAGAGTGGTTCAAGAGGAAGGTTTATATGTATAATAACATCCATTAAATAGTGGAGTAGGCTATATATTTTATACCCGTGCGAAGCTAGAGCGGGTCGCTAGTAAATGTATAAAATAATATCCTGTCTGGGGCATAAAGAGAATGCTAACTAGCTGCCGTTTGTTATTGTTGTAGGAGGTGACTAAAAGACTGGGGATAAATAGAATCTATTGGGCTATGGGCTAACAACTTGTCACTAATGTTCCATTATGACGTCGTAATCCCAATATTCATGTTAAAAAGTGACAGTGATCGTCGAGGTACTGTCCACCCCGAAAGGGATTAAAGGACGTGAATGTATATAATAATATGTATTTTCAAACATAGTTTGTTAGTAGGTAATATTCCGTGAAACAACCAAAACACCGTAAATAATGCTGTAAGCAGAAACGTAGTGTGAAGAACAGAAGAGCATGTACGAGAAGGTCAATGGTTGTGAGTGGAGCAAGAGATTTGTCACCCGTTCCAGGTGGCGATCGATAGTCTCTGCCTATCCCTTTGGGGACGTAGAAACATGAATATATGTGTGTAACATACATACCTTAGCTCGATTGAGTTCATGAATATCCGTTCTGTTTTTACTTTTTAATGTCCTTTCAATTATGTTCCAACTAGTTTGATCATAGTTGACTCGATAGAAGCCTGAAAAATACATTAATACAACAGATACTTCACGATTAGTATACTTTGCGAGGTAGTGAGATGTTTATCTGTCTATGTACATATAATAGTAGCGTAAATCTTTATGGTCAAATAGAACCAAGGTTTTACCAGCACCCAATGTGAATAATAATGTACCATGATGTTACTGTGTACAGGCGTTAACTATTGCCCATACCGAAGAAGAAGTAGTTAAGTTGTTTTCTTAAACCTTAGCAATAATATAAACTGCATTAATTTCAAAAACTATACATAAATTAATTAATTTAATAATGTACGGTTAAAATGAAACTGCAAATTTGGCTTTCAAATATATTGTCGCACTAAATTACACTGTATACATTTAAATACTTTAAACATATTTTCTATTATGATGATTATTGATGATGATTAATAATTAACGGGACTTATCGCGTAAGTTTTTATATAATAAAATTACCTTTATTAACCCGACGTTTCGGCTACGTTGCAGTAGCCATGATCAATAAAGGTATTTTTATTATATAAAAAAATTTTCTATTGTAGTAAAGTGTTAGTCCATTGCTTGAATAGAATTAAAATAAATGCCTATACTACCGGCATATCCTTAGAATTGGTACAATTAGTTTATCACACAAATTTTCTGACCACTATGTCTAAACTAAATTACAGGACTACTAAATTAAATTACAGGATTCTAACAGTGACCCTTGGATCCTGTAATTTTAAGCACCCTCATTAAACACGTATAATTTTACAAGAAAACGGGACATATCGCGTAAAATGTATGCAATAAGTCTAGTTTTCTTATTTAATTAATAAAATTCGCGGGTCTCAATATTATTATCACTTACCTATCTCCTGAACATTAAATATAACCCAGTCATCTACGTCGAATTCTCCGCTAATATTAAACGTATATTTTTCACCCATCATTACAAACTTGGTTTTGACGTTGTAAAAATCTTTTTGCTTTGCGGTCGTGTAGGTTATAGGTATGGCATATAACCTACTTGTTTTCGAATTTACTGAGGAATTTGAGAAGAATTGTCTCTGAAATTATAAACGGAAATTTTAATACTATAGTAATAATTCGACGTAGCTCAGTTGTTTGGGGTTTGGCTCTGTATTAGTGGGTACAGGGTTCAAATCCCGCTTGAGCATGTACCAATGGAAATGAAGTTTAATAAATTTTTGTGTATGTATGCGAAATGCATCGAATTATACGGTGAGGAAAAATCATCGTGAGGAAATCTATCTGTTCGCCGAATATGTAATAGTTAGAGCTTGTAAATGGCGACATGGCTTACCACCTGTCACATTGAGTAATGACTATCTGGTCAACACGTGGGTTTGATGTGTCCACAGAATTATTACACACAGGGTTAATGGTCGTGAAAGCGTTAGTCTTAGTTTTTGTTTAATAGTATAGTATTCCGTGCTAGTTTAAAAAATAGAAAGTTTACAAGATGCCGTTCTTCCCAGCATGTCGTAGGAGGCGACTAAGGGATTAGGGGTCAATAGAATCTATTGGACGATAGGGTAGCAATTAGTCACCAATGTTCTGTATGAAATGAAAATCATAAAAATCACTTTAAGAAAGTCATAACTTAGGTTTTTCACTAGATATTCTTAAGGCAGGTTACCTCAGGATGTTTTCCCTCGCCGTTAGTGACTGTAAATTATGTCAATGAAAAACACATTAACTATTTTGACATATTATCAAATATCTAACCTGAGTAAGCACAACCATCCCAGTCTTCCTGTCAAAGTCCACGGTGACTAACGGATGACCAGACTGGTTGACCCAGGTCCTCATGACAGCCGAGGCTGGTGGTAAATGGGCCTGGGAGCTCTCGTGGCGAGTGGCCAAGTCCAGGGCATGGTATAAGTCTTCGGGGGTCGCTACTGAGAACATTCTGTGGAAATGGAGAATGGGTATATGGAATGGTATGTATGGATATGACGACCTCCGTGGCCCGATCGGTTAGACACCTGAACGCTAATCGTGAGGTCCTAAAGATTCCCGGTGGAGGCAGAGTTAAGAACTACGCTTTTCCTCTGCTTTCCAGTCTGGTCGTTGATTATATATGCAATATATGTATTTATCTATACATTTCTTAAATATACGTTCTCTAGTACCCTTAACACAAGTCTTAAATGTACTTACCAAGGGGCTAGTTATATTGGTGTAATAATGTCCAAATATTATTATTATTATGATATATATGTATGGATGATTGTATGATATGGTGTTTAAAGTATATGTTGATAAAGTTACATTTGGGTAAGACTGTAAGATGGTAAAATGAAATAAAAAGTGTATACATGTTTTATGAAATGTTGTCATAAAAAATTAAGAAATTTTACGTCAACTAAATACGTAATGTGTACGTAAATAATATGTTATTTAAGTAAGTATACATCGAAATTTAATTGTATAGTTTTACTTATAGTCTTGAAAGTTTTTCTAGTTTTAAGGAATCTCTCCAACAATGGCTGACACTATTTCTTTTCATCGTCGAAATGGTTTTATAATTGAACCACAATTTCGTTAGCGCGGCTTTTTAAGAAACTATACATTATATTCAATAAAAAAATATAATTAACACTTGCTTTGCACATCGTATTAAATGACATGAATTTGTAATAGGTAAGCTCGCTCACTCATTGAACGCATTATAAAATTATCTCTCATCACATTTATACATACATACACATTACACCTGATTCCCTGTAGAGTAAAAGGCAGAGATGACATATCCCCCATCCATCCCGATCCTGACAAACTACTGAATACAAAAGCTTACCAAAAAAAAACAAACGCATTCACGACCATTAACCCTTGCGGGGTAGTCAGAGGTTCAGGTGTCCATCTCCGCAATTGCGAAGGTAGTAATTCTATGGACACCTCGAACCTACGTGTTAACCAAATAGTCAGTACTCAATGTGACAGGTGGTCAGCCATGTCGCCATTTACAAGCACTAACTATTACCTGTTCGACGAACAGGTAGGTTTCCTCACGATGTTTTCCCTCACCGTATAATTCGATATATTTCGTAAATGTGTTTTTATTATTACAAAAACTTACCGTTTCCTAATATATTCACTGATGACCACCCTGAAAATCCTATCACCGCAATAGGCATGCATCATACGTATCACGGAGGCCGCCTTATGATAGGACAGGGCACTGAATTGTGCCAGAATATCTTCAGGAGTGTAGACCTCCTCAATTGAGATGGGGCCGATGTTCTCTCGTTCATCAGCTACGTAGGCAACGTGAAGGGTGGAGATCACCATTTCATTGTTAGTGGCTAGGGCAGGCTCTATCTGGTGAAAGAAAGGAGAACACAATAGTCAATATTTACATACATACAAATACATATCGCCATCTAACGGCGCTCGACGTAAACGTTTTCTTTGACGTTTGAGTTAAATATACAGTTCGATTTAATATTTCTGCGTCAATTGGTGGTTTTATGGCTAAATGACGACTTTTTTGTAACTAGGCGGTGAAAAATATTAATATGTTTTTGCTTTTCACGACAATTTTTTCAACTTTAAACCTCTCTCCTGTAAAGTTTGCTAAATGGCGTTTAGGATAAGTACGCCGTTAGGTATCGATATATTCATTGCATAGAACACAGAAAACGCGTTCACGACCATTGACCCTTATAGTCAGAGTTTCAGCTTTCCATGTACGCAATCGAAGGTAGTAATTCTATAGCCACCTCGAACCCATGTGTTGACCAGATATTCAGTACTCAATGTGACAGGTGGTAAGCCATATCGCCTAATTCAAGCACTAACTATTACCTGTTCGGGGAACAGGTTGGTTTCCTCACGGTGTTTCCCTCACCGTAGTATTCAGTGCCTTTCGCAACCGTATTTAAATTATGAATATATACATTTTATTCAATTTATTTCCACTTTTTCTTTCACTGTAAATTTTACGTATCAGATTCATACATATATACAATAACGTCCTTCAATCCCATACATTATCGACCGTACCTTGAAGACAAAATCCTTAGTCACTCATTATCATGAATGAAACGATCTGATTAATATAATAATAATAATATTTAGACATTTTTACACCAATTGAACTAGCCCCTCGGTAAGTACATTTAAGACTTGTGTTAAAGGTACTAGTCAACGTATATTTAAGAAATGTATACATATTATACATAGATAATTACATATATAGCATATATAAACAACAACCAGACTGGAAAGCAGTAGAAAAGCGTTGTTCTCAACTCTGCCTCCACCGGGAATCTTTGGGACCCCACGATTAGCGTTCAGGTGTCTAACCGATCGCGCCACGGAGGTCGTCAAGCTATATAATATACTTACCTGATAAGTGATATAATCCTGCAAGTAGTGGGCGAAACCTTCACTGAGCCACGTATCACTCCACCAATGATAGCTGACGAGGTTTCCGAACCACATGTGGGTGACTTCATGTGCCATGTCCCGTGACATCTTCAGCTTCGTATCAGGGTGGGACACGCCAGGCAAGTAGAGGAGGCTGGATTCTCTGGAATGTAGATGGATTTTAAGAGATTCGCGATCTTTACTCATGATTAGTAACTAGCGGGACTTATCGCGTATGTATCGCTGTTATGTTATCGTGGAGGCGAAGAAATATGCGTCGTCAGTCTGCCCGTGACCATGGCTGCTGCAACGTAGCCGAAACGTCGGGTTAATAAAGGTAACTTTATTATATAAAAACATACGCGATAAGTCCCGCTAGTTATTAATCAAATGTAGATTGAGTTAGGGGTAGCGTGTAACAAGTACAAATGTTTAAATGTTCTTTAAAATTGTAGTCAGAGGTTTGGATGTCTCTGGAATTGCGGAGGTAGTAATTCTATGGGCACTTTGGACATACAAAAACCAAGTTGGGATGCATACATATTCATACATACATACCATATATACATATTATTATACATAACGAATTCATTCAATCACAGCTTACTTACCTAATCTACCTAAACGGTCTACATAGTTGTAAGACAACCAGTGTCACTCAATATATTTCGACGTTCAATGAATGTACTATTAGTGTACTTATATGAAATATTTATTTGTTTTTTTTTTCTCTTAATATAAAGG
Organism: Leucoptera coffeella; assembly: GCA_030578115.1. NCBI lineage: Eukaryota > Metazoa > Arthropoda > Insecta > Lepidoptera > Lyonetiidae > Leucoptera > Leucoptera coffeella. Next base: position 112,037 of record JAMBLF010000467.1, read on the forward strand.
TCGAAAATTTAGTTTAGCTCTAGTCCCTTAATCGCATCCCACGACATGCCAGGAAGAACGGCAGCTAGTTAACATGCGTTTTTCGTCACAGACTTGCACGGGAGAATTTCATGACAGTTTTTGTTTATGTTTATGTTATAGGCATATCCAATATACTTACCTGTCGTCTATGGTTTGACAACAAAGTCAGCAGGTCAGTGAAAGTTGAAAATACAAATAATTATTTTCGGCTGAATATTAAGTCAATTGTGATGCCGAACTGGCTAAATATGTTCGCTTTGGAATTATATTTGGATCCTCAACTGGAACGAACCGAAGAACAAGGAAGAATATGAGAGAATTGGATCTTCAATTTCGTTTTTCTTCGGTTGTAGCGGCTGGCGGCGTTGGTGGTAACCATGGCGATGAAATAACAAGAAGTTCAAACGCCGTGGCATCAGTGTTAAGCTTAATAAAGAATTAAAAAAAACTTACCTATAAAACACCAATCCCCAGTTCTCCATAGCCCCAGCAGTAGTATAAGGCAAAGCCACATGATCCAACTTCAAATTCACATCCATAGTATAATAATCCATATCAAAATATTCACTCAACGCCCTTTCAACTTTGACGCCGAACTCTAAAGCGCTCTGAGTTTGGTTTGTCATTATCCTTCTCGAGTATACTCCAACTTCGAATTTCTGGTCTCGCAGGGCGTGACGGAGGGGTTTTACCGTGGTTGTTATGCCTTCGAATTCGGAGACTAAGAAGGCTAGTAAATAGGGAGACATTTTTGGGGTGGGATAGAATACGTCGAGAAGGCCGTCGTCTCTAGAAAAAGTAAATATCACTACATAGTATAAAACAAAGTCGCTTTCTCTGTCCCCATGTCCCTTTGTATGCTTAAATCTTTGAAACTACGCAACGGAGTTTGATGCAGTTTTTTTATATATATAGAGTAATTCAAGAGGAAGGTTTATATGTATAATAACATGTATTAAATAGTGGAGTAGGTTATATATTTTATACCCGTGCGAAGCCGGAGCCGGTCGCTAGTATGGTATATAGTATTAGATTTTGACGACCTCCGTGGCGTGAACGGTTAGACACCTGAACGCTAATCGTGAGGGCCCGGTTTCGATTCCCGGTGGAGGCAGATTTAAGAACTACGCTTTTCTACTGCTTTCCAGTCTGGTCGTTGATTATATATGCTATATATGTATTTATCTATGTATGATATATCTTAAACTAATATGAGACTATAGTACATTCACATTTACAAACATGTCACACCCGTTTTTTTGTAGAGGGGTAGGCAGAGATCACGGACCCCATCTGTCTCGATCCTGACAAACCACTTTCGCTTCATTGACTCTCACACATCTCTTCATAAACACTCGGTAGATATAGGTTCTCCTAACGTCACTCTCTTTCAATATGTCGTCTATCTGACTGTCATATAATTTATTAACTCCAAATTATATAGCACAGCAGCTAGTTAGCTTTCTTTTTACGTCTTAACTAGTACGGGACTACAATAATAAGATAATAGTTCGAGGTAGTCACAAATAAAAAAAACGTAAGGCCCACTACTCTTTGTAACTGCCCCATGATATTCGCGGTAGTTAGAAGTAGCAGTTGTAGTCAATAGTAGTTTGTAGTTTAAGGAATAAGCTTTGAAACTTACGAAATTTCTACATGCTTGATCTTCATGTTAGATCGGGTGGGAGAATAACCTCTTGGTCTGAGCACTCTCAGGTTGAATATCGCTTTGTATTCCGGCTCATCAAAACACGGAAACACCTGAAAAGATATATCATCATCAGCCTGTATCAATCCACTGTTGGACATAGGCCTCCCCCAAATGACGTCACTTCTCCCTGTCAGTGGCCGTTCGCATCCATTCGATAAAGATATATAGTTTATGCTGTAACTGTTTACCTTTCGGGGTAGGGAGATATTTGATTGCTAGTTAGTCAAAAATAAGCCACTTATTGTCTACTATCTATCTTGTTGGGTGCTGTATATCTAGTGAAACACGTGCCTTGAGTGACTCATACCTGACACTCAAGCCTCTGACTAAAGTCACAATAAAAAAGGCAATGCGTATACACCTGTACCCAACGTGATAGGTAGTGAACCTTATCGCCGTATATAGGCACTGGCTGTTACCTATCCCGAGGGATAGGCAGGTTTCCTCACGATGTTTTCCCTCACCGTTAGCAACTGTAAATTATGTACGGAAATGGAAAACAACATTTAAATTTAATTCATTGGTACATGCCAGAGTCGGGATTCGAACCCAAGACCTTTCTCATCAAGTCCGAGATCTTGCCCACTGGGCTTCGGATGTGGGCTCTCAAGCTTCTGAATACTCCGCCACAATGAAGAAGGAGTTCGGAATATAGAATTAAATGTATTTTAATCACGTTTGTAGTGTTTTCTATTACAATATATTATTTGTAGGTACATTACTTGTATGGAAAAAAACCCGAATGTTTCGGGATGAATACCGTTAGCGTTTTGGTTATAAATATAATTGAATGCACACTCAAATAAAGGTAAAAAGAAAAAAAAAAAACAATTCAAAAAAGAAGCCGTCTCCATATTTTCTTAGCCAAAAAATAAGTTTAGGTAAATATGCATCCGATTATCCGATCTCTGGTTATAACACACTTAGATACGAAACTTATCAGTTGTCTTGAAGCTTAATTTAGCTTGAGTAATTATTTGAATTTCCGGAATGGGAAAACGGCAAAAGCTTGTAAACAAAGCCAAAATAATCAATTTTTTACCAGTAACCCTTGCAAAATAAAATTTATTAATATTGTATTTACCGTTCTTGCATAGGTTGCTTGCAATTGAGTCGCACCAAACCACCTGTAAATACATAGTTTTAATTTCAGTAATGTATGATTAATAATTAAATTCAGTAATGTAATAAACATGTATGTACATACATATATACGTTACTGACATTTGCTAACAATAATGGTGTAAGTTATGTTTTCTAATTCTTATTAAATTTTCAGTTGATTATTGTCTGCAGAGTTTGATGAAATGCTAATCGTTTACATTTATTTTTAATTATAATGATTTTCAACTACAGTCATTGACTATCAATAAGTAATAAGCATACATTATCCTAAAAATTTAGTTTACATTTTATTTCATATTTCTTACTAAACATTACATTAAAAACAATATATTTTAGTTCACAGATTAAGTGATTATAACGAAATATATGTAAAACGTATGGTTGCATGTAAGTACATTCGTTATTAGATACCAATTACTTTATTCATGTTAGCACAGGACGTTAAAATGTTAACCAGCTTCCTTTTTACACGGCATATCGTAGAAGAAAATAAGGCTACTTATATGTAATGTATTGGGCGATATGTTATAGCATCATCACTACATAGTATAAAACAAAGTCGCTATCTCTGTCCCTATGTCCCTTTGTATGCTTAAATCTTTGAAACTACGTAATGAATTTTGATGCATTTTTTTTTAATAGATAGAGTGATTCAAGAGGAAGGTTTATATGTATAATAACATCCATTAAATAGTAGAGTAGGCTATATATTTTATACCCGTGCAAAGCCGGAGCGGGTCACTAGTGTCCAATAAACAAAAATAATGTTTTTACAAAATTAATAGTTATGTTAATGGTTGACATGAATATGTATACGTCACACCCATGAAATAAGGGTAGGCAGAAATTACAGGTACATACATGAAGGGTTTAAATGAAAAACAGCCTTTGTCAAGAAAATCAAAATTGAACTGAGTATGCCAACCTATGTAGGAAAACTTTGCCCACAAGATGCTCTAAACAGATTTTTGAAAAACATCCTAAGTCACGAGTAATTCCATAAAAACGATTGTTTGGTCACTTGGAAGAATAACCTATATCATAACATTCATAACCTAAATATCTCTTGTTATACTAAAAACTTGTTTGTACCATATTGGAATTGTCTTGAATATTGTTTGACTTCCTAAATAGGAGTAGTTGAAAATCAAAAGCGTTAATATTATTAAAATAAGTACAAATGATCAAAACAGTTTTTGCCCATACTTGAAATTCAACATTATTGACTAAGGCTGTGTTTTTCCTTTAAGCCTTTCTATGTATTAAAGGTGGCCAAAAAGTATTTAACTAATATTTTGTCCGGCCCGCAAAGTATTTTCGGACATTATCATATCTGTAAACGTATATTAGTACCAATATAGTAAAAACCACTTACTTTTTAACTCCATTTTCATAATACGCCGATCGATAGAAGCCTGTACCGTCTATCCTAATATTCCCTATATAGGATATAACCAGTATATAGACCGTATTTTTCTCTAAATTCTCTTCCAAGGTTATATGGGCAAAACTGACCTCATCATCGATTTCTAGCGGATTATACGGATGTACTTTGACCTCTTTTAAGCTATTCTTCTTATAAACTTTAATAGTTTCGGGAGAAAAATCCAAATCTTCAGCGTGTAGTATGATTTTGCTTCCTGAAGTTTTAGTCTTGAATTCTATGGAGACGTTTCCTTCAAAAGTAAAAGCTTTGTGGTCGCCAGTTTCAAAGAATGGTTTGATGGATAGCGTGTATTCTATAGGGGTGAAGTTGGAGAATAGTCTATAGTCAGGTTCTTCCGTTAATAGTCCTTCCGGTGTTGTCGGTTCGTCGGTTCGCGAAGAGTTTAGAATAGTCAGTGCGGTTAGGAAGAGAAACCATTTTCTGTGGCCTTCTGCAATAAAAGATATAATTATAAATAATTACAATACATATAAGTCCTTTTATTCCTTTCGAGGTGGACAGTGCAACATTATATTATTATTTGACGACCTTCTTGGCGTGATCGGTTAGCCGCCTGAATGCTAATCGTCTCGGGTTCGATTGCCGTTGGAAGCAGAATTAATAACTACCTTTTTCTTCTGCTTTTCAGTCTGGTTGTTGATTATATATGTATTTATCTATTTATAATAAGTACATATTTCTTGAATTTACATTAACTAGTACCCTTAGCACAAGTCTTAAATGTACTTACTAAGGGGCTAGTTCAATTGGTGTAACTATGTCCAAATATTATTATTATCACGTCCTTTTATCCAATTTAGGGTGGAGAGAACCCCAGAAACACGATAAAATCTCTTTGGTCACTTGTAAGCATAAATATTTAGATTGTGATGTCATATGGAACATTGGTGACAGGTTACTAGCCTATCGCCAAAGATTCTAGCTACCCCTAGCCCCTTAGTCTGTTTCTACGACATAACACATGACAAAATATCTCGTATCGTTATTATAAGTATACGTACATATCTATATATGTATAGTCATCATTAAATAAATATCCTTGCATAGCAACAGATAAATATCATTAGTGTTATATTTCATACATACATACACATCATGCCTGATTCCCTGTAGAGGGGTAGGCAGAGATCAGGGATCCCCATGGGTCCCGATCCTGACAGACCACTTTAGCTTGTGACACTCATACCTCTTCTCATACACACTCAGCATTTATAGGTACTTCTAACGTCACACTTTTTCAATGTAGCTATATGTTAATATTTCGCTTGAAGCTTAAACAAAAAAATATAGGGTAAACATAAATAATTTAATCGTTTCTTATTTTAATATACTTTTTGGTAAGTTGTATGTTAGTAATTTTATTAATATGTAAAATATAAAAGAGATTTGCTCGAAATGATTACTTTAAGTTTATATTGTTGACAATATAATAACAATATCAGTACAAGTAAAATGTAATAACTAACAAACTAAACTAAAAGGCAATCGCATATAAATTCACCTGTTGAAAACGAATCAAACTCGTTTCATAAAACAGTTGTAACATACGAGTACAATGCATTCCTTCAATCAATTCCCTTTTAGGTACACAGCACACATTATATATTCAAGTTCATTTTTAGCAGTTAGAAACAAATTAAAGCACTGACAAAGAAATTTAACGATGGATAAGTAATACAGCTATATTTTTCTAGATTTTCGAACAATAGAAAAGTATCGAAGAAATTGTCCAGTATTTAATATTAGGATATATTAATTTTCACCATCATATAAATATAAATAACGTACCCATGTCGTAGATATTAAGATATTTTATTGAAGATCCTAATTCATTTGTATTCCAATAAATTTCCAGTTAAATTATGATTTTTGTATATTTAATGGCGGACGTTGCAAATTTAGAACTACCTTCAAATTGAAATGTTAATAAAAGTCACTACACACTATAATCAGTAATAGTTACAGAATATATAGACAAAACAATAAAATTTACATAAAAAAATTTAGCTTTTTTTTAGCCTAAATAAATATAATCTTAATTTTGTAATGCGCTATATAACGAGTTCGTGAACATGTTATGTGAATGTAAACTTAAATATTCGTAACCTTTTTATCCTTGCTGGATAGACTGAAGTTCGTGTGTCCATCTCCGCAATAGAGGAAACAATATTGATCAGATATACCATACTCAATGTGACAGGTAACACAAATAAACAGTAACAGTAAACACAAGCAATGGACAAGGCTTACTTGTTGCCATTTATAAATAAGGATTCTTACCTGATCCTAAGAATAGGTAGGTTTTTTCCATTTCTCAAATATTGTTATAGGTCGTGTGCTAGTCTGGGGTCCTGTGCTATTTTTGGTCGTAAACACTAACTAGCTGCCGTTCTTCCTGGCTTGTCGTAGGAGGCGACTAAGGGACTAATTGTAAATAGGCTCAATTTAGCGATGGGCTAGGCACCAACGTGACATTACAACCCCTATATTAATGCTAAACAGTGCCCTAGAAGATATTATAATGTATGTATATGTTAGTATTAATTTATGTATTTTTAGTACGAAAATGTACATGAATAATAAACTACATTTCCATTGGAACATTCTTCGGAGTTTGAAACGTGTACCCACTGATCAATCAAGTCCCTAACGACGGAATTACTCTGAAGTCACTTTTAGAACATCTATATGATTTTAATTATATAGGCTTTAAAATGTTTAACAACGTGAGTAATGCCATATAGTCTCATTTAATAATATACTTTTTATTCGAAATTTGTAGTAAGCCGTATTTTAATAAAGCTACAAAAATAACAAGATTAGTTGCTAAAATACTACACACACGCATTACCGGATATGGATGGAACTAGACATCGAACTTTTAGAACGTACGCGTTCACGACAATAAACCCTTACGGGGTAGTCAGAGGTTCAGGTTTCCATCTCCGTAATTGCGTAGGTAGTAATTCTATGGCCACTTCGAACCCACGTGTTAACCAGATAGTCAGTACTCAATGTGACAGGTTGTCGGTCAGCCATGTCGCCATTTACAAGCACTAACTATTACCTGTTCGGAGAACAGGTAGGTTTCCTCACGATGTTTTTCCCTCACCGTAGTATTCGACGCATTACGTAAATGTATTTTTATTAGGAAAATGTACATAGAAATTTATGAAACTGCATTTCCATTTGTACATGCTCAAGTGGGATTTGAACCCTGTACCTTCGATACAGAGCCTAGCCCCTAACAACTGAGCAACGTCGAATTACTTACTTTTAGAACGTTGTGCATATTATCTTGCAATCAGGATCCTTATATTAAATAGTAGTATTTGTACTGTATGAACCAAAATTGAAAATGTGAGCCAGCGTGAACCAAGGAGATGTTTTCATGTCTCCAAGGTTCCGAAGAGAATTGAAGAACGTGAATGTATAAATGTCTTGTAAAAATTATCTCACAAATTTCTTTATACTTCCAAGGATTATAGAATAAATGATGTAAGGATATAGGATTAAAACAAAAATAATAAAATTGAAACTTATATTCAATACAAATTACAAAACTTATTTTTAGGATTATTTCACATTTTATTTTTATTACCGAATATTAAGAAAAATAATTCAAACATAAGCTTTTCAAAAGCATTAAAATATCTTCAAATTTATATACTTTTATTTTTAATTATGTAAACAAATTATATCTTTTTACTTTATAATACTATCTTCAAATCTTCAGCTTACACAATAATTAATTTAACAATTCATATACACAAGAAATACATATTAAAAAAAAATCTCAATATAGTAGTAATTAGTTCATTTCTTCAGCAATTTATCGACTTGGAATGTAGTTAATCTATGGATTTTGTCTGCACCGAGATGTCTGTAAATAAAATAAAATATTTATAACATACTTAAAAGTATGACATATTATGTGACATACATACATATTTTCGACGTAGCTCAGTTGTTTACCACCTGTCATATTGAGTACTGACTTGGTCAACACGTGGATTCGAGGTAGCCATAGAATTACTATCTTCGCAATTGCGAAGATGAACACCTGAACCTTTGACTACCCCGCAAGGGTTAATGGTCGTGAACGCGTAAACATACACATTTCAACCATACATTCTTACTCACTATTATTATTAACAATAGGGTTGTTATGGCATTCACACGAAACATTGGTGACAGGTTGCTAGCCCATCGGCTAACAGATACTACTTTGAAAGTTCGTAATTTAACCTTAAAAGGTTTCGAATCATAAATTAGAACCACTTTTCCACATGCTTAGCTTTACGACATTTATAGCTTTAAGACCTTTATCCATTTAGAAGCCAACAGAACTATAAAAACATTGAATCTCCTCAATAACATTTATCATAAGTATTTAGATTATGAATACATTAACTACTATGAAATATTCTAAAACTAAACACTCAAAAGACTTACACTAACCTCTAGTCCCTTAGCCACCTTTTACTCATGACAAAAGGCAGCTAGTTAGCCTAATACATACATACATTTCACACCCGATTCCCTGTAGAGGGATAGACAGAGATCACGGATCCCCATCTGTCCCGATCCTGACAGACCACTATCGCTTCATTCACACTCATACATACTCGGTTATAGGTACTTCTAACGTTACCCTTTTTTAATATAAAAATAAATAAATAATATTTGAACATTATTACACCAATTGAACTAGCCCCTTGGTAAGTACATTTAAGACTTGTGTTAAGGGTACTAATCAACGTATATTTAAGAAATGTATACATATTATATATAGATAAATATATATATATATAGCATATATAATCAACAACCATACTGGAAAGCGTAGTACTAAGCTTTTGCCTCCACCGGGAATCGAACCTGGGACCTCGCGATAAGTGTTGCGGTGGCCAACGGATCACGCCACGGTGGTCGTCAAAGTTACTTCTAACGTCACCCTTTTTCAATATGGCATCTATATGACTGTCATATGTCTTATTACCCTGTAATACTTACACAACACCATCCTTATACTGAGAGCAATCTAGCGCTGACCGCAGGATCGCGGCTTCAGACACTATGTGTGTATCTTGCATAGCTTGCATTAGGAAAGAGCGGTTTTTGCTTTTCAGCGTTTTAGCGCTAAAACAGTACGCCATGTAGCGGAGGCTTGGGTAGATTCTAGGTGAAAAAGTAGGTATAACAATTAAAATACATACATATCACGCCTATTGTAATACAATACGGGGATCAACGTAATAACTGTGTTGGGGACATATTTTTTCCTCCTGTATGTTGTATGTAAACCGTCATTTAATACCTTTTGAGATGGACAAAACTTTTGAGAAACGTAATTATCTTCTAGGTTACTTTTTTAACATGAATATTGGTTTGCTTTTACTTCCTTTTAAAGTTTAAAGAACCTTAGAATTTAGAATAGAATTTAGTAGAATTTTAATGATAAGAGACAACCAGTATCAGGCAAATGTATTGACTTTCAATTAATGTACTGTACTTGTACTTCAATCAATCAATCAGTCTATGTCAGTCCACTGCTGGATGTAGGCCTCCCCAAGGTAACGCCACAAAACACGATCACTCGTGGCCCTCAGCCAACCACTACCAGCGACCTTTTTCAGGTCATCGGTCCATCTGGCAGGGGGGGCGTCCTACACTACGTTATGTTGAATAAAAACACTTTGACTTAATCCTTTACCATAAGGTACTATTGATATTAATTTCATCGGCAATAATCCATCACCCAACATATTCTATTGACCCTATTGCATAATAGCAGAAGGACATTTCACCATTCTACTTATTCCTTCTAAACTTACCTGACATTTTTCTTCTTATAGTTTTTGTATATTTCAGATATAGTACTCAGGCATTCCTTATGTCCTAAACCGCAGGCGAAGTTTAGTATTTGTTCCCTGTTCCTTAAGGTCACGAAGTCGTCCCTAGGTCTTTCTTCATAGCCTAACTTCTTTATTATGAAGTCTAGTTTATGTAGGATGAAGTTCTAGAATGAAAAATTAGGTATAGATGTATGAAATTGTATTTATTTGTTCATATATTGCTTAAAATTATGGCTACTGGAAAAAAATCTGCAGTACGTTATATAGTTAATCTTAGTTATATATATTTATATATTCAAGCCCCCACGTCCGTAACGGGATAGGCAGAGACAATTGATTCTGAGAAATCTTTCTTACTTCACTCACACCCATTAACCTTCTTATACATGCTCTTCTGTTCTTCACTGCATAAGTTCTAATCTGTATAAGTTCTACGCGGCTTACTCCGTACAGCTCTAACTCCCATTTTGCACTTCATCAATTCGCTCCATGTACCCAAACCATCTTAAGAAAACTTTTTCTGTATTCATCGCTACACTTTCTCTCACATATATCACATCTTCTCCAGGCGGGTTTACGTAGCGTGAAGAACAGAAGAGCATAAATGACAAGGTTCAAGTTATGAGTGAAGCAAGGAAGATTTGTCACCCGTTCCAGATAGCGCTGATAGGGTAGTCTATCCCATGGAGTAATTAATAAGAGGAGTGGGCCTTACGCAATGTTTGTATGGAAACTAGCGTGGCATTACGCGGGCTGAAACGAGGCACGCGGGATAGAGCGGAGATATTACAACCAATCAAAACACGGCATCGGCCAATCAAATCAGGTGTATTCTTTGTACTACACTATTTTAGACTCCGCACCAATTAAAACATGCCATTTGGACTCCGCACCGCGTAACGGGGACCGCTCCTTTCGCCGGGTCCTCTATATTTGGTTTGTAGTCTATCCCTATCCCGTTGTGAAAGTAGAGGCATGAATAACTGCCTATTTATACTCACAGTAAGGTTCTTAACCTCCTCAGGGTTACTAAGCTCCTTGCTGAGGTCAGCGTACCCTTCGATGACGGTCATCCAGACGGCGTGGCTGGTCTCCTGTTCCAGGAACCTGAGCTTGTCCAGGGTGAAGTTTAAGCCTAGTACCCCGTCGGATAGAAGGGCGAAGAGGTCGCTTACTATCTGTGATAAGATTTATTTAACATGAGATTATGATGAAATCTTTTTGTCAAAGAGAAATTTGTCACTTATTCCATTTACAAACATACATATGTAATACAATTTACAAATTATTTATTATAATGACTAGCAACCCGCTCCGGCTTCGCACGGGTATAAATAATATAGCCTACTCCACTATTTAATGGATGTTATTATACATATAAACCTTCTTTTTGAATCACTCTATCTATTAAAAAAACCGCATCAAAATCCGTTGCGTAGTTTCAAAGATTTAAGCAAAGGGACATAGGGACAGAGAAAGCGACTTTGTTTTATACTATGTAGTGATTCAACATCTACAAATTAGTAAATCTATGAAATGAAATTAAATAAAAACGTTTATTTATTTAGACAAATATCTTACTTTGCTACAAAGGTGAGAGAGACATGAACTATACTGTTATGTGTGTTTATGCTCAAAGTATGCGTGAATATAGTATGTTTAAAATTTATACATTCTCTTAAATTTATATTTACCTTAGCCCGATTTAGTTCATGGATATCGTTCCTTTCATCACTTAACAAGGCTTTACCTATCAGTTCCCAAGTCGCATTGTCGTAGTTCACTCTATAAAAACCTGTGTAAAAAGAAATGCACATATTTAATATAATAATAGACATTCAAAACACATACATTCACGTCCTTTAATCCCTTTTGGAGTGGACAGAACCTCGAAGATTATCTTCAAGGTCTTTTTTAGCATAAATATTGGAGTTGCAGTGTCATAAGGAACATTGGTTACAGGTTGCTAGCCAATCGCACATTGATCCCATTTTAGATAAATCGGTCCCTTACCTTCCTCGTAAGTCGGGAAGAATGGCAGATAGTTTGCTTTCTTTTAATGTCCTAGACTAACATTGAATCCATCTATCTTATCATGCAAATATCTTTATTTTACTTTCTAATACGATATAAGAAGAAGAGCATGTAACTTATATTCTATTATTCTTCAATTATACTATCTTAAAGTTACTAACGGCGAGGAAAAACATCGTGAGGAAACCTGCCTATCCTTCGGGATAGGTAATAGCCAGTGCCTATATACGACGATACGATTCACTACCTATCACGTTGGGTGCTGTCTATCTAATGATACACGGGTTTCGATAAACATGTACCTAACATGCCTTTGAAATTTCGGAGATGGACACTCAAGCCTCTGACTACCCCGCTATAATTAAAATGGAGTGTGTATACACAAGTCGTGAAGCGTATTTTATGTTTTACTATCTTAACAGTAGAACCACCGAGTGTGTATGAAGAGATGTATCATTGTCAATGAAGCGAAAATATGTATTACTAGTGACCTGCTCCAGCTTCGCACGGGTATAAAATATAAAGCCTACTCCACTATTTAATGGATGTTATTATACATATAAACCTTCCTCTTGAATCACTCTATCTATTAAAAAAACCGCATCAAAATCCGTTGCGTAGTTTCAAAGATTTAAGCATACAAAGGTACATAGGGTCAAAGAAAGCGACTTTGTTTTATACTATGTAGTGATTATCTGTCAGGATTGGGACAAATGGGGATCCGTGATCTCTGCCTACCCTCTACAGGGAATCATGTATGTAGTAGTATGTACATCTCAAACTTACCTGTTTCCTGTACATTGAACAGGATCCAATCTTCAGGCCCCAACGCTTCAGGAATATCCAAGTTGTACCTTTGCGAATCCATAATGAACTTGGGTTTGGTATCCAGGAAGTTCTTCTGTTTAGACGTGGTATACGTTATAGGGATTGGGTACAGCTCATAGGGATGCAACGATCTTGGTAAGGTTCTATGGAATTGTCTCTGAAATAAAAAACGTATATTCACGGCCTTTTAGGGGACCTCGAACCCACATGTTGATCAGATAGTCAGTTCTCAATGCGACAGGTGGTAAGCCATGTCGCCATTTATAAGCACTAACTATTACCTGTTCGGGGAACAGGTAGGTTTCCTCACGATGTTTTTCTGTCACCGTAGTATTTGACGCATTTCGTAAATGTATTTTTATGTACCTTCGCAATTGCGGAGATGGACACCTGAACCTCTGACTACCCCGCAAGGGCTAATGGTCGTGAACGCGTTTGTCGTCATTGTCACTTCCTTCAATGCTATTGTAGTTGAACAGTAATAATCTACGTCTTTTTTAGCATGAATATTGGGGTGGTTTAGCGTGAATATGGTACATTGGTGTCAGCTTGCTAGCCCATCACCCAATAGATTTATTTAATTTACCCCTAGTTCCTAAATTACTTCCTATGACTTATCAGGAGGAACGGCAGCTAGTTAGCATTCCTTTTACGTCATAGCTTTAGAACTGGAACGTCCGTAGAAAAAATAAACGACTATTAAAATACTCGCTAATGTTAATTTAATATACATTCACGTCCTTTAATCTCTTTCAGTGGACTGAACCTCGGTTCCATAAAATTTTACATTCCCTTGGTTAGATACAACATTAATTTACATTGTTATGACAATTATTCATACATACATACACATCACGCTTGATTCCCTGTAGAGGGGTAGGTAGAGATCACAAATCCCAACTGCCCTGATCCTGACAAGTCACTTTCGCTTGATTGACACTCATACACCTCCTCTATCTAGAAAATTTATCTATCTTTTATTTACCTATACCCTTAACACAAGTCTTAAAGGAACATACTAAGGTGCTAGTTTAATTGGTGTAATAAAATCCGAAAAATATTATTTATTAACTTCTTCCCAAAGACCTCAACTCTCACCCTTTCAGCCACCCACCTGAGTCAAGTAGACTCTTCCTTTCTCCCTGTCCACGTAAGCTGTCAGCAATGGGTGACCAGGCCTCTCAATCCAGGGGCTGATGACCTGGGTCACTGACTGGGTGTAGTCCAGGGCGTTTAGGTCAAACGCTGCCTTTTCCAGGGTTTGGTACAGGTCGTATGGGTAGGCTGAACCGAACATTCTGGGGATGGAATTATATGGTATGAGTTTTGTAAGGAACTAGCGACCCGCTCCGGTTTCGCACGGGTATAAAATATATAGCCTACTCTTACTATTTAATGGATGTTATTATAGATATAAACCTTCCTCTTGAATCACTCTATTTAAAAAACCGCATCAAAATCCGTTAAGTAGTTTCAAAGATTTAAGCATACAAAGGGACATAGGGACAGAGAAAGCGACTTTGTTTTATACTATGTAGTGATACTGTGTTATAGGCTAGGTTTAGATTTTTTTTATAGGTGATAACTATGTAGGAGTTCACGTAAAAACTTGAAGGTTATGGAATTCAACGAATCCTTAAATTACGTACATACATACATATCACCGATACCCTGTAAAGCGGTAGTAGGCAGAGATCACAGATGACTATATGCCCTGATTCTGACAAACCACTTACGCTTCATGATCTGACACTCAAACATCATACACAAGGTAAAATTTCACTATTATGGCAACCAAAGTGGCAAATTTTACCTTAAAATGGGGAATTTTATCATTTTTGCCAATCCAGTAACGACTTCACACCGTTATTAACGTGAAATTGAACAACAATTTATCAAAAGGCATTAGGCTCTCGCCTCGTCTAAAACATTTTTTTCAAATTGTCGTCATTGAATAGGGCTTGCAAAGCACGTGTTAATTTAATTTTTGATTTAGATTGATTTTAATAATTTCATTTTAGATTTATAACAACTAAACATACTCACTTCCTCTCCAAATACTCATGCAACCCTCTCTTAAACACTTTATCTCCGACAAAATGATGCATCATCTTCAATATAGCAGCCGATTTATGGACGGTTATCCCGTTGAAATTCCCGTAAATTTCTTCAGGAGTGTTGAGGCCTATTTTCGACACAGGCTGCAAAGGTAGTTGTTCGTCTACCTTGTAGGCTTTGTAGGTGGAAGCGACTACCACGTCGTTTTTCACTCCTAGATTAGGTTCTACCTGGAATAGTGAAGGTTTAGGTAAGGAAGATCGTTACCGTTTTAATTTCGTATTAGATTGGTATGAGTTGTTGATTGTGATTGAAAAAGGTGGTATATTTTAGGGGTTAAATTGGTACGCAAAATTCTGATTTTTAAGCGAGAGATAGAATAATTATAGTTTAGTTTTAGTCTTTCAGGGAAACGAGAGTTTTAGTTGGTAGTTTTAGTTGAGTGGGTCATACCTACAATGCCTTTATAACTATTATAATAACTATGATATTTATCAATCTTTATACTACGATGTTTTTCTTATTTTTACAAATATTAACACAAATTCAGAGATAAAGGAAACAAATGTGTTCATCTCAACTATTACGGAGGTAGTAATTTTATGGCCACCTCGAACCCGCGTGTTAACCAGATAGTCAGTATTCAATTAACCAGATAGATAGACACCTGCACCTTTTTACTACCCCGCAAATTGTCTTAAAAAAAACTATCTATTCTCATACAAACACACAAGTCTTCAACTTACATTAGCTATAATAATGGGCGCCAGATACATGGCAAATCCCTCAGTCAGCCACAGATCGCTCCACCAGTGAGGGGTTACTAGATTGCCGAACCACATCCGGATCATTGTGAGGGCCATATACAACGCCACCCTCAAACGAGAGGTCGGCGGAGATTCATCCGGGTCGTACAAGAGTGTGGATTCACTAGAATGGAGAAAAAAGAAGAAGGAAGAATAATAATATTTGGACATTATTACACCAATTGAACTAGCCCCTTGGTAAGTTCATTTAAGACTTGTGTTAAGGGTACTAGTCAACGTATATTTAAGAAATGTATACATATTATACATAGATGAATGCATATATAGCATATGTAATCAACGACCAGACTGGAAAGCAGAAGAAAAGCGTAGTGCTTAACTCTGCCTCCACCGGGAATCGAACCCGAAGAAGAAGAATGGAGAAAATAAGGATCCCAGGGCTGGAGCATTCTTCTCTCAGTGAATTAGCATAGGTATTAAGAGGGGGAATGCTATCAGTGTCTTGGGAACTACCACCCTCTGACAGCGATGGTTGCAAAGATATTTTCTATGTAATTTAAATTTTATTAGGTTTATAGTTTTAATTTCTTGCTGTATTGTACATAATAAATGAAAATTTTATTACAGTAGAATTAAAAACTAATGAACAAACTTCACTGTATACAAATGTAATACAGCAGTTTTCGGTTTATAAATGTTTTTTTAATTTATAGACGTTCCGGGGAGTTTTTGGCCCAGAGGTTGTCGTTGGCAATCCAGCGGGGCAACGCTGCTAGTATGCTGGAGGCTTTTGCTTCTGGGTGCTAAATTCGGGACACTAGTGGCGCTGGGTAAATATTGACTTTTTATAAGTTAATTTCTACATATTTAGTTTTATTTTGTTTGTTAAACTTCATTTGATGACAAATATGACAATATATATAATGACAATATATGAATATTGTATTTGATTTGTAAAAATAAGCCAGAAGTAATTAATTACCTATATGCCAGAAGAAAAATTAATAAAAACACATTAAAAAACAACAAAAAAAGATTATTTTATAAAAGGCATGTTAGATGAATGAGTAATGTTAAAGTTAAATCTGTACCTTGTTGTTGAAGTAGGGTGGCACACTCTTCTTAAATGCTGACTAACATCAATCAATCAGCCTATACTGGTCTATTGGACACAAAATGCTGGACGTAGGCCTCCCCAAGAGTACGCCACAAAACACGCTGAACGCCACACCCCTCTAGGGCCCTTGCTATGCTCACAAAGCTCGTTCTGTCGAATGCTCCTTCAATGTCGATGAAACATCCCAGCGTAGACTGCTTGTGGTGGATGATCTGCTTCACTCGCGCAATTACAGTGTGCAATGCTGAGTCCGTTGATTTGCCTTGAGTGTACGCATGTTGATTTTTGTGTAGTGGTGCACTTATCAGTGTTGTGTTTCTTATGTGTTTGTCGCATATCCTCTCCAGTGCCTTTAGACGAAACGAGGTGAGACTTATCGGCCTGAAGGACTTTGCTTGTGAGTAGTCACTTTTGCCCGGTTTCGATATGAATATTATTTTGACTTCCTTCCATTGCTTTGGTGTGTAACGAAACGCCAGGTTGGCCGTGTAGATGCAGATGAGATGGCCACAGAGGTGGCCAGAGCACCAACGCATCAGTCCGGGAAAAACACCATCGAAGCCAGGTGATTTAAATCGGTGGAAGCTGTCGATTGCTGCAAGAACTGCTTCAGCGGTTATTATGGATTTTGCCACGTCCCAGCCTTGTTGGCCTTCCTGTTGGAATCCACGAGCGGGCACGATTTCTCGAAACTAGTTATTAAAGCAGTAGTTATTGCTTCCACGTGATTATTAATTTCATTACAAGTGTTGTATGAGCTACATACGTTGAAGTTATTAAGAGATGCCGCAGCAAGCCGGGAATATCGTTTACGGCTGGTTCTTCTAGGGTCTCTGTGTGGTTTACTTACAATAGTTTCCGTTGTCATCTCAAAACGAATCCACCTATGGTCCGAGCACGACGCCTCGTCCGACACGCGCCAACCACGCACTAGGTCGCTGACGCGTTCGGAAGCCAGCGTCAGGTCTATAATAGTTTGGGCTCTGGAAGTTACATAAGTGGGTTCGGACCCATGATTAATAATTCTTAAGCTGGTAGAGGACAGAAACTGGACTGATTCCTCACCTCTCCTGTTAGTACTGCTGCTGCACCACAGTGTGTGATGCGCATTCGTGTCCGCGGCAATGACCAGTTGTAGTCCATTACGCTCGCAGTGGCCTGCCAGTTGTGCCAGTTCCGCAGTAGGCATCTCGCCGTCACTCGGCAAGTAGGCCGACGCTAGTATGACCTGCGGGAGCCCCACATCGTGGTAACGTAGTTTAATGGTAGTTAGATCTCTGGAACAGAACTCAGTCATTAATACATGCGATACATGATTTGGAATGTATATACATGATCTTGGGTTGGTTATATTTATGGCTGCTAGTATCTTACCATTTCTGCAGGGCAGTCCTTGTATTTTTCCATTGTTGATCCATGGCTCCTGGATCAGCGCTATGGTATTGTGATTTGCCTCCAGCTCCCTGCGCAAGGTGGTCGCAGCAGTCCGGCTGTGCTGGAGGTTGGTCTGAATAATTTTGATTGAGCGAAGGGGAGGAGCTGACAGAGCCATCGTCCTCGCCGTCTAAAGTGAGGGTGTCTTTTGACAACTCCCCTTCGCTGGTAGTGTGGCCTAGTACAGAGGGGGCCAGAGTGGCCGTCGGCACCGGCGGCACACCCGACCCCGTGCCACTGCAGCAGGGGTCAGATGGGCCGGGGGCCGAGCCAACCAAAACGTCCTCCCTCCTGTAAGGCCGCGCGTATATGGAACCAAGAGGCCAGCTCATCCTGTATTGGTTGGTGGCGAGTCTGTTGGCCTCTTGTTCCGGTATTCCGAGGGTCAGGTATGCACCCCATCATCCCTACGGTCGATGGAGTACAAGGTCCACCCACCCACGCAGTACTCTTGAGGGTACCATTTTAGGATCTTTTGAAGGTCATTGTGTTTTTCGGAGCTTGAGGTAGGAACACTCCCAACTTCAACCTTTGAGGGATTTGGAATTGTTGCACCACCCGGAGTCGAGTTCCTTCCTTTGGTGAAGGAATGGTGCTTATGTTGCTAAACAACTATGCAAGGGCGTGATCGTCTTCGCACCACATTTTTAGGGCCCCATCGCTGTGGAAAGTTTGTGTGTTTCCCGGAAACGGTCCAGTTTGCTGTCGGTGGTAGGCGTTATCGCGATCTTTATGAGGCGGTCATACAGGTTCTTCTTGATAACCTCCGCTTGATCAGCTGATAGCTCGGTGAAAGGTTCAAATATGACTGCAACACACAGCGGGTTATTCTTGAGCTGCATCGCCTCCGCGTAGGTGGTTGCGCTCTTGTGGTGGTGTAGCGATTTCGGTGTCGAACCCGCTGGTTTGGCGCGCTTGCTGCCAGCTTTTGGTGAGATGGAGTCGTCCTGTCTCGCCCTTTTGGAGGGTTTCTCCGTCGCTGGTTGCGTTGGTGGTACTGGAGGAGCACCGGTGTACCTTCCTACCCGCACGTCTTCCGCGAGCCCCGCGCGCCCTCTTTTTGTCTCCTCCCTTATTTGGGGAGTTAGGTCTAGGGCTAGACGTGGCTGGTGCCGTAGCACTCGCCTGCGCAGAAGCACGCTCAGACGCACATTCGGCAGGCACCGAACCTTTAGCTACAGTAGAACCGTGGTTCCGCGCCGATTTTTGGGTCCCAGAGTTGTTTGAGAGTTCTTTTTTACTTCTTTTGCGGTGGGATACTGCACTCCAGTCGCTACCGACAAAAGGTTCGGGGATAGCGTCGCGGAGGTCAGCGAGGCTAATGCCATCAGCATGACTACGCGCCGCAGGAAGTAATTGTGATGATTCGTGCGCTACCGAAGTTGCTGCACGGTTGGAGACCAGCGCTTCCGAAGAGGCTGCATGGTCGGATTTTGTTTTGTTTTGTTTAGTTTTTGTTTTGTCATCCATATTATTAATTTATTTTAACTTCATTTCACACGGCTCCCCACCCGCCACGGAGCCCAACACGGGGACGCCACGCGATTCACGCCATGGTCGCCAAGGCTACAGGTGGAATATAGGAGTCCTCCCCAGGAGCCAGACGAGTCCGCACGAAACGAATCAAACCGCGCGCAAAAACCATGCAGCGTGGTGACGCGCCTCGCCGACTGCCCTCCCCCGGTTCAGACGGTCGTAGTCGAAGCCGATTGATCCTACATGGCTAGTGTAGGACCACCTGTCTTGGGAGAAATCCGGACCAAAGTGGAGTTTTGCTTCCCCCGTCCGCGGACAGGGTTCCACTCAGCCACCAGGACTCCTTCATCCCCCCGCACAGAACGCCACGCACGGCAAACACGTGGGTGGCTGATAATAACTCTGACCATCGTCATATTTTAGCGATGGTCCGAGGCCATGACTCAGCCACATGATCACTGCAGTTGTATTATTATAGACTACATACTAATATTACATAAATTATACTTCAATAAATATACGCATATATATTAGCATAAATATATATTATATAACAAACTACATACTTAAAAGGGGTGCCTGGGAGTGTTTAGTTGCGTCTGTTTCTTATGGAAATAGACCAATAACGGGCAGCACCACGAGAAGGTAACTCCCAGACTTGTCTTGAGGGTCTTTGCAACCTGTGCTAGCCCCAAGACCATCTGCCAGAACATACACCAAATAAGTGTATGAACTAGATGCAGATCACAGTACTTAAAAGTAAAAAGCAAGCATGGACCTACCCTCGCCCATCTTGCAGGGGGGCGTCCTACACTACGTTTACTGACTAACATATATACGTCAATTATGAAATACATATAAACAACATATCAAGCAATAAGGCACATGCTTAAGAAATTAATTCTTTCACATTCTTTGTATAAAAAGTGTGCACAAAAAGTTGCTTTCGGAGTTGATAGAATCTTGAACACAAAATATGTCGTAAAGCAATAATTATTATTGGGGTTGTTATGACATTGAAATAGAATATTGGCTACAGATTTCCCTTCGCTTAGTACATTCTAACTACCTCTAGTCACCTTTTACAACATGCCGAGAAGAACGGCAGCTAGTTTACATTCCATCTATATCTCTTGACAGCTGGTTACTCTAAATCAAGTTCCCAAATACATACCTATGATTTTATTTACTATGTGAGACCGGGTCATATCACGATAAATAAATAAAGATATCTGATTACCTTTATTTTGCCCGACGTTTCGACCCAGTTGCATAGGCCGTGGTCGCGGGAAGACTAGCTCTAGTCTCAGCTAATGTCTGTCTACCCTCACAATTTTTGTTAATTCATAGCACAACACACTACAATCATACTATCTTAAGACACATCCGCAATTACGCACGTTAATTTATCGTGATATGACTCGGTCTCACATAGTAAATAAAATGAGTATAAATCGCGAGTGTTTAAAAATAACTACATACCTATAGTCGTCTATGGTGCGTCAACAAAGTCAGCAGCTCAGTGAAAGTTGAAAATACAAATAATTATTTTAGGCTAAATATTTAGTCAATTGTGATGCCAAACTGGCTAAATATATTCGTTTTGGGATAAGATTTGGATCCTCAACTGGAACGAACCGAAGAACAAGGAAGAGAGCAAGGAATTGGAGCATCGATTTCGTTTTTCTTCGGTTGTAGCGGCTGGCGGCGTTGGTGTAACCATGGCGATGGAATAACAAGAAGTTCAAACGCCGTGGCATCAGTGTTTGTACTTCAGCCGACTTAACCTTAGTGGTGAATGGCTTAATAAAGAATTTAAAAAAAACTACATACCTATGAGTGATCAATCCCCAGTTTTCCATAGAGAATAATTCAATACTGGGCAACGCAACATGGTCCATCTTCAAGTTTCCGTCGATGGAATAGTAATCCACGTCCAGATATTCGTTCATCATGGACAGAAGTCTGGGGCCTACCTCCAAAGCGTAGTCGGCTTGGGGAAGTACCTAAAACATACAAATAATAGTAATTTAGCATGTTAGGAGTGACATTGAATGATAGAATTAAAAAGAGTGTGATAAGGGAAGGTTGCGGTTTGAAAGAAGATGTAGTGACTAAGATTGAAAAGGGCATGCTTCGATGGTTTGGACATGTTATGCGGATGAATGATAGCAGATTGACAAAAGGAATATATATGAGTACTGGAAGGGCGGTTACGTAGGGCCCGGCCTAATAAGACATATAACAGTCAGATAGACGCTATATTGAAAAAAGGTGACGTTAGGAGTACCTATAACCGCCGAGAGTATATGAGAGGATGTATGAATATCAATGAAGCGAAAGTGGTCTGTCAGAATCGGGACAAATGGACAGGACACCATTACTCCTATTGAGCTAGCTCCTTTTATAAGTTCATTTAAGACTTGTGTTAAGGTTACTAGTCAACTTATAAATAAGTCTTGTATGAGAACCTCCGTAGCGCGATTGGTTAAGATTAATTGGTCCGAACGCTAATCGTGAGGTCTCGTGTTCGATTTCCGGTGGAGGCAGAGTTAAGAACTATGGTTTTCAGTCTAGTTGTTGATGTAAGTTATACCTGTATTGATCTATCTTTAATAAGTATATACATATTTCTTGTAGACGGCCTATAATAGTGCCTGTATACGGCAATACGGTTCACTACCTATCACGTTGGGTGCTGTCTATCTAGTGAAACGCGGACTTCAAGTGACCCATACCTAACCTAACATACCTATGTTTTCTTGAATATACGTTGACTGGATTATATACCCTATATAGGTATTTATCCATGTATAATAAGTATATATTGCTTTAATATACGTTGACTAGTCACTCATAAAATTACCAAGGGGCTAGTTCAATTGGTGTAATAGTGTCCAAAATATTATTATTATCTGTATCGGTAGTTAGACCTTCAAATCGATGTTATTAATTTGGAATATAGGTGAGAATTTCCTAGTCCATCGCCTAATTAATTTCATAGACCCATAGTTCTTTAGTCGATTTCTATATCATGCTCGTTCATTGCATTTTAGTTTACGTGAATGTATATGTATTTACCTCTAATCTGGAGTATACAGCAAAAGGGTTGTTTTGAGCTCCTACGACAGTTTTGTTCGGCGTTACTTCTGCCAGTAAGAAGGCTAAGAGGTAAGTAGGCATTCGAGGTGTCACATAGAATATGTCGAGGTAATCTTGGTCCCTAGAACAATAAAAACATAATATACATAAAGTTGACCCGTAATTGGCTCCTTGAACTTCGGGTAGCAAAGGTAATACTTTGTTTCGTGGAGTAATTAATACAAGGAGTGGGCCTTACGCAATATTTGTATGGAAACTAGCGTGGCATCACGCGGGGTGAAACGAGGTACGCGGGATGGAGGGGAGATATTACAGCCAATTAAAACACGGCATCGGCCAATCAAATTAGGCATCTTCTTTCTACTACACATTTTTAGACTCCGCACCAATTAAAACACGCCATTTGGACTTCGCACCGCGTAACGGGGACCACTTCTTACGCCGGGTCCTCTTTATATTTGGTTCGTGCTTTGTTTATAAAATATACGTGTATATACATATGTAAGTCCCGTTTTCAGAAAATCAATTAACATACGTCTAAACATACATACATACACATCACGCCTGATTCCCTGTAGGCAGTAATCACGGATCCCCATTTGTCCCGATCCTGACAAACCACTTCCTCTTCATTGCCACTCGTACACCTTTTCATACACACTCGGTTGTTATAGGTACTCCTAACGTCACCTTTTTTCAATATAGCGTCTATCTGTCTGTTATATGTCTTATCAGGCCAGCTCCTACATAACCGCCTTTCCACTTCACTCATATATATATTCCTTTTATCAATCTGCTACTATTCGTCCGCATAACATGTCCAAACCATCCAAACATGCCATTTTCAATCTTAGTCACTACATCTTCTTTCAAACCGCAACATTCCCTTATCACACTATTTTTAATTCTATCATCCAATGTCACTCCTAACATGCTTCTCAGTGACCACATTTCGACGGCATTGATTCTACTTACATTTTACTTACGTCCCTAAATTACATTTGTCACTGGTCTTACAGTGTATGTATTGTCCATAGTCTAAGTATATATATAGACTATAACTTACCACGTATATACTGAAGTCTGCAGTTTCATGTTAGACATTGCCGGTCCATAACCGCGTGGTCGATAGATGGAGAGAGCGAACTTCGCTTTATATTGCGGCTCATCAAAACACGGGAATGCCTGGAAGGTAAATTATTTTTTGCAAAGACACAGGACACAGCTTAATTTTATTCCTTCTGTCTAGTGAATAAAAACAATTGGGTACTTTTAAATAAAACAAGCGGCTGTAGCCCAGTGAGTAAGACCTCGGACTTCGTATGAGAAAAGTCCTAGGTTCGAATCCCGAGTCTGGCATGTACCAATAAATGAAATTTAAATATGTGTTTTTCATTTACGTACATAATTTACAGTCGCTAACGGTGAGGGAAAACATCGTGAGGAAACCTGCCTATCTCTCAGGATAGGTAATAGTCAGTGTCTATATACGGCGATACGGTTCACTACCTATCACGTTAGGTGCTGTCTATCTAGTGATACGCGGGCTTCGAATGACTCATACCTAACATGCCTTCAGGTGGGTACTGACCAACGTTACGAGGTGTAATGTAACATGTTACACAAGCGAGCATTCGTGCAGTCAGTACGTCGTGTTACGGGGAAACCATCACAATGTTCATCATCATCGATGCGTAACACGCTCGATGCGAATGTTACGTTACACCTCGTATGTTGGTCAGTACCCACCTTTCGAAATTTTGGAGATGGGCATTCAAGCCTCTGACTACCCCGCCATAATAAAAAAGGGAATGTGTATACACAAGTCGTGAAGCGTATGTATGTATGTACTTTTTAATTTACGTACCGTTCTAGCACCTATAGGATGAAAATTAGTAGCCGCCGCCACTCTGAAATTGAGTAAATTTCATGTTATTCACACATTTTATAATCAATCTCACATACTTAGGGCAAAATTCAGCAATGCTTTGCAAAATGGTAGTCCAATTGTACTTGCATTAATGATGGCAGCAAAAATGACAAAGTTGACCATTGATATAAAAGAAAGAAATAAAGAATGAAAAACATTTATTCACTTACATAGGTAAATTTTGACATCACACTAATTTATACAAACTTAACACAACAACATCAATTTTATGGCGAAATTATCATATTTACTACTCCACTAATGAATTCACACCAATATTTAACTGCAATTCAACTACGATTGTAGTAAAACATATTAGTGGACTTGATTCCCTGCTCTTTAGGTGGATAAAATGTTATATAATTGGTAACTTTAACCATTAATATCGAGGTTGTAATGACATTGATATAGAAAATAAGATTGCAGGTTAATTAAAACTAGTTTTATTTACCAGTTAATAATTCGACGTAGCTCAGTTGTTTGGGGTTTGATTCTCTATCGAGGGTACAGGATTCAAATCCCGCTTGAGCATGTACCAAAGGAAATGAAGTTTAATGAATTTTAAGTACATTTTCTTAATTAACAAAACATTTAGGAAATGCGTCGAATACTACGGTGAGAGAAAAAATCGTGAGGAAACCTACTTATTCCCCGAACAGGTAATAGTGCTTGTAAATGGCGACACGGCTTACCACCTGTCACATTAAATACTGACTATCTAGTTAACACATGGGTTCGAGGTGGCCATAGAATTACTACCTTCGCAATGGCGGAGATGGACACCTGAACCTCTGACTACCCTGCGAGAGTTAATGGTCGTAAACGCGTTTATTTTTGTGTTTGTAATATTTACCAATAGTCCCTTAGTCACCTTCTACGACATGTGAACAGAAAGTTAGCATACTTTTTTTTTTATTTTTTACTAAGCCATTCACCACTAAGGTTATGTCGGCTGAAATACAAACACTGATGCCACGGTGTTTGAACTTCTTGTTATTTCATCGCCATGGTTACACCAACGCCGCCCGCCGCTACAACCGAAGAAAAACGAAATCGAAGCTCCAATTCTTCTCTTCCTTGTTCTTCGGCTCGTTCCAGTTGAGGATCCAAATATAATCCCAATGCAAACATATTTAGCCAGTCTGGCATCACAATTGACTAAACAATCAGCCGAAAATAATTATTTGCATTTTCAACTTTCACTGAGCTGTTGACTTTGTTGACGAACCATAGACGACTGTAATTAGTAGGTTAACGGAAACTAAAAACTACTTACTGCTTATAACCGTATCCACTATCATACATCTGTCTGTAAAAGCCATAACTATCATTCCTTATCAACCCCGTGTACGAAATAGTCAGCTTATACAAATACGGTATATCCAAGGGCTGCTCCAGATAAATAGTCACAAAACTATGTTCTTCATCAAACTCCAACGGCTTCGTATAATTCAGCTCAATGATACCTGACTCATCATGTGTCACCGTGATATCATGAGCGTTAAAAGTCAGGTTTTCAGAGTGAAGTTTTATGTGTTTTAAATTCGACTGGTGAGGTCTGATAGTGATTTCTACTTTGCCTTCGAACACGTTAGGGTTGCCACCGTGTTCGACGAATGGACGAATGGTTAGGTTGTAGAATATAGGTTTTACTGTAGGTTCTAAGCGGTAGGGACTAGGTATCGTTTTTGGCATGGTCTGGAATTGGCAGGTTATAAAGGGGACTAGGAGAAGCAAGGTGATGTGACGGAGGGGAGTTGAGCCTCCTGAAACGAAGAAATGTTTAGCTTAGATAATACATGGTATTATATAAATACACAAGCAATACAAAATAATTTGCCACATTTTTATATTTTCAGAAGTTTCATTACATGAAACATAGGTGGCACTGTGATTATAATTTGATTTTTATATTATAATCTTCGCTTCTATTAGTAGCAGGGTGTTGTTATATAGCCTAAAGCCTTTCTTAATAAATGGTCTATCTAACACAAAAAGAATTTTTGAATTCGAACCAGTAGTTCCTGAGATTAGCGCGTTCAAACAAACTCTTTAGCTTTACAATATTAGTATAGATAATTATAACAAAAAAAGACAAACGCGTGCGCGATCATTAACCCTTGAGTAGTCAGAGGTTCAGGCAAAGAATATTATACTCTAAACGAGGGTTCAGGTTTCCATCTCCGCAATTGCGAAGGTAGTAATTCTATGGGCACCTCTAACCAACGTGTTGACCAGATAGTCAGTACTCAATAGTTAGGGATTTTTTGTGATGAAAAATCTCTTATTAATTTTTAACATAACTGTCGAGTCCGTATTCAATAATTTGTTTTAAATTATCTTTTAATAATTAGTCACTTATTTTATTATATGGGGTAGGCAATTTATATCATTCTATGTAAGTTCCAGTACACACAAAAGTTGAGCTAGTCGTATTTTTTTATTTAAACAAATACGTTGCATAATTTACATACACCTACATTAAGTTAGTTAGTGATATCATAATATATAAATATAAAAATGTATAAATAAAAATTATATTTATTCACGCCTTTAAGCCCAACGGGATAGGCAGAATCAATCGATCGCCATCTGGAACGATCCTGACAAATCTCTCGCTTCACTCACACCAATTAACCTTCTCATACAATCTCTTCAGATCTTCACACTACTAATTTCAATCATTCAGCCTATGTCAGTCCACTGCTGGACGTAGGCCTCCCCAAGGTTACGCCACAAAACACGATCACTTGTGACCCTTAGCCAACCACGACAAACTATTACTAATTTATATTAAACTAACACGTTTCCAAGTAAATAAATTATTTTATTCCTTTTAAGATAGACAGTACCGCGATGAGATATTAAACAGTACTGTACCGTTATTCGAAGCCTAAAATAATAATATGAG
The DNA here is from genome assembly GCA_030578115.1 of Leucoptera coffeella. Lineage (NCBI taxonomy): Eukaryota > Metazoa > Arthropoda > Insecta > Lepidoptera > Lyonetiidae > Leucoptera > Leucoptera coffeella. The sequence continues at coordinate 139,856 of JAMBLF010000467.1, forward strand.
AGTAGCATTTCCTGTTTCCGAACAAATACCTGTCAAATTACGTCACATCCGTCCACTTTACGCCCCTCCCGTACCCCCTCCAGTTCCCACTACCACCAGAGTAGTCAAATTTTATTCCATCTTCATTGGCATCAAGTTTCCCGAAGAGATCGGTCGCTTACGGAAAACCCGTAAAAGTTGACTGATTAAATCAACCTGTCGTGTCGTGTTATTCAGGCATATCTTTGAATTCACTATTCGAGTAAGTCAGTGTCTCTTGGGTAAGTCAAATAATCGTTTATTTTATCAGAACTTAATTGAATTCTGGAAGTTATTTTAATATAATTTTAATGAAGGTGGTTTTTAAAAAAATATCAACCACAGTTTTATTTCAATTTGTTGCTTGTACAGTGATTGTGCCTGGTTATCTATTTAAATACGACGTTATTTCAAGTGTTCGAGAATTTAACGGTGTTACCGTTCGTTTTTTCTTTAAAAAGAATCGTAAATAGTTGTGACTAAGGACTAATGTAGAATTTCTTCTGCATGTCGTAAGAGTCTTTTTCTATGAACTGTTCCATAGATCTCTCTATGGAAGTTCTTTTACTTAGTGTATCTGAAATATTAACGGTGTGACCGTTTGTTTTTTCAATAGATTTAATTATGGAAAGTCAACCGTCCACTAGTAGGAATGAGGAACCGGAACTAGAAGAAAAGCAAGCGGAGGTTACGGAAAGATCACGGCGAAAGAGGAGAGTGGAGCGGTCCTCGAGCTCTAGTAGCAGGTCATCATCTTCATCTAGCTCATCATCGTCGAGCTCATCTCCGGATGAGAAGCGTAAACGGCGCCGCCGGCGCAGGAAAAACAAGAAGAGGAGGCGCGACACTCATGACAATACCCGTAAGTTTGAAATACTTTTTAATGAAATTGATACATTAAAATCACGTTTACCCGCTTATAACTGTAGCACTCCTCAGAGCATGGCAGTTATTGACCCAAACATTAGTGGTGATTTATATGCCTCTGAGCAAGTGGATGACGATGAGCCACCTCAACCTATCCCGGGCACATCAGAGCAGCCTGAGATCGCTTATGCTGAGCACTTAGGGCCTGCCAACCAAAAAGCTGAGGGGTCGCAATTAAACCTGCACGTCTCTACTAAGGTAAAGGAGCCTACTGTCCCTAAAACATCGTCAGATCTTTTAGATCAATTACAGCAACTGCAGAGGTTTGGCGAGGAGGAGTGGATTAATGTCCGATACTCTGATGTACAGAAGCAGTACGTGCATTCACCCGGTTTCATTAAATTAGAGCCTAACGATGAAGTGCACGAATATGATAACTCTAGATCATCGATGTATATGGAGAACGCTTTTGCCGGGATCACATATGCACTATTAAAGCAACGGGACATTTTACAAAATGAATTTCGGAAATTTCTTACGTGGGTAAAAGCCGCAGAAAACCTTGACTATGAAAATGTTTATGTTAAAATAGATGAAATTTTCTCTAAAAGCGAATACAACAAAGTTTCTAGTGACACTTTTCAGCTTGTTTGTGGCCATAGAGCAGAGATCGTGCAAAGTCGAAGGCAAAGGATTCTTGGATTCGTGAAAGACTCTTATTACAAAAACATTCTTCGCAAAATACCTCCATCATGTTCCTCTTTATTCGATCCGAGTAAGTTCAGCACTGTATTGGAAAAAGCCGGTGGTACAAGAGCCGTGTTCTGGCCTAAAGAACACAACAAACAATTTTCGGGTACACAAATTGTTAAGACTGCACAAAATTCAGCACAGACATCAGCACAAGCACAAAAGAAAAATACTAAGCCTTTTTCACAAGGTAAAAATGACACACCTAACACATCAAGAAAGAACTTCACAAATTTTAAATCGTTTCGTGGTGGAAGAGGTGCTAGCAAACAATCTAGGGGCCGCGACGAAGACCGAAAAGCCAGGCCGCGCTCCCCTGGTTACAGACATGATGAAAAATCCCAATCAAATCGTAAATTCTGACTCATTTCGGGCCGGTCAGCTATGTCAGTTCTATCATCACTGGGAACAGCTCGGGGCTCCGCCCTACATTCTCAGTATACTGACCGGCTATCACATTCCATTAAAAAGCAAACCACCGCTAATATTACCGGACTGTCAAGGCAAACAAACGCCGAACACAGCCGAAATGAAAAGCATCATAACAAAGCTAAAAGCTCAAGGGGTCCTAAGGCAGGCTTCACACTCCCCCAGTTTCATTTCTTCCCTCTTCCTGACAGCAAAAGGAGACGGAACATGGAGGCCGATCTTCAACCTGAAAAACTTAAACAAATTTGTTCATCCACAGAAATTCAGACTCATAAATATTCACAAAGTGCCAGATTTTATTCAAGCAAGGGATTGGATGGCAAAGATCGACCTTCATCAAGCATATTTTCATGTACCAATGGCAAATCGTCACATGCCGTTTCTACGATTACTATTCGAGAACCAGCTATTGGAAATGACTTGCCTGCCATTCGGCCTCAGCTCAGCCCCAAAAGCTTTCGCATCTCTAACAAATTGGGTGGCAGAACTGTTGAGAGAACGCGGCATACGTGTTCTTGTATACCTCGACGACTTTTGTCTGGTGAATCAGAATCGATCTCAACTTATAGACCAGATTGCAATGACTGTAAAGCTTCTGGAACATCTTGGATGGAAAATAAACAAAGAAAAGTCGGTCCTACTTCCTCAAAAATGTCTCGAATTCCTCGGAATTGTTTGGGACCCTTGGCAAAACTCCAAACATCTACCCGAGAGGCTAGCACTCAAACTAGAAAACCAAATCCCAACTTTGCTTCACAAACTAACAGCCAGTCTCGTGGAAATTCAGAAGATTATGGGTTTTATGAATTTCGCAAGCTTCGCAGTCCCCAGAGGAAGGTTACACTACAGGTCGTTACAAGCTCAGGCAAACAGCTTACTGAAAATGAAATTGAATGCCAAGTGTCAGCTAACAAAGACATCGATGTACGAACTGAGCTGGTGGCTAACAAATTGCAGACTCCAATCTTCGATACACGCCAACTTACCGTCTCATTACCTGACGACCGATGCGAGCGACATCGGATGGGGCGCTATTTTGGACAACGAGAGAATTGCAGGTACATGGCTTCCCAGCGAGGAATCTTTACATTGCAACCACAAGGAAATGCTTGCAATACTCAAAGTATTACAAGATCGAGGTCAGTTCCTGAGCTCCAAAACTCTGTTGATTCAGTGCGACAACAAAACTGTAGTCGCCTACTTACGCAACGAAGGCGGCGCAAAGTCCAGAGAGCTTACTCAGCAAGCCTCCCTGATATTTCAGGTTTTAGACCAATGGAATATTCAGATGTGCATTTACCATTTACCAGGGAATTACAACTCCGACGCCGATCATCTATCGCGTCAGATGAGTCACTCAGAGTGGCATTTGACCCCGGCATTCACGAAAATACTATTTACAAAATGGGGCACACCAATAATAGATTTATTCGCTTCCAGAACCGCGCATGTGGTGGAGACTTATTGCAGCCTGGACAGACGGGATCAACAAGCGAGCTTCCACGACGCTCTAAGTACGACCTGGAATTACTGCCTTGCGTGGATATTCCCCCCGCCATATCTAATACCGAGGATATTATCACACATGAACAATGCTGCAGGTATGTATTTAATAGTAGTACCTCGTTGGACGAAGGTGTACTGGAGGCCAGACCTGAAGAGGCGAGCTGTAGCGGCACCATTCACGGTCAACAATCTCCAAGCAGTATTAGTCGACACAGTCACGGGTCTCCCACCGCCGAGAGTATCCGAAATGACACTAGAGGTGTGGAAATGCCGTGGTGGAGTTCCGACTTAAAAGATTGGACTAATGAACAAAAATCCTTACTTAAATCTAGCTGGAGGCAGTCTACACTAAAAACTTATAAACCAGCATGGAAGAGGTGGGTACATTGGTCTTCCAAAAATAACATCGATGTTCACAACCCAAGTGGGTCGAACTTAGCCCAGTTTTTGATAGATTTACATCAAAAAGACAATTTATCTTTGAGTACAATCTTAGTGCATAAATCAGTTGTCTCTACTTTTTGTGATCCAAATAATGAAAAAAGACTTAGTTCTCATATTCTTGTAAAACAAGTAATTAAGTCAATTTCCTTAGCTAAACCTAAATTACAAAAGGCCCCCATATGGGATGTCGACAGACTTTCTGATTATCTTGGCAAAAAAGATCCCAATACTCCCAGTTTGTACGAAATTTCAAAACACACTGCAGCTCTCCTACTGCTGTGTTCTGGACGCCGGCTCCATGACCTTACGCTTCTTCGAGTGTCTGCTGATTCTTGTATAATTTCAGATGGAGAAATAACACTGTGGCCAGCTTTCGGTTCTAAAACAGACAACGCAAACCATCGTCAATCTGGTTGGAAGTTGTTAAGCAACAAAGACAACAAATCACTGGATCCAGTATATTGGCTCACTCGGTTAATAGAAGCATCACACGAACGCAGGGAGGTGATCAAATCAGATCATTTATTCTTGAACACCTACGGGTCCCCAAAGCCGGCAACTCGTACTATTATCAGTGGGTGGATCAAGAAACTGTTACACGAAGCTGGAATTGTGGCTACGCCCGGCAGCTTTAGATCGGCCGTAGCGTCTAAGGCATGGATTAAGAACGCTGAATTAGACGACATTCTTGCTAGAGGCAACTGGAAGTCTGCCAACACCTTTGCGAAGTACTACAGACGGCAGGTTGCCTCGGACTCATCACGCAGCCCCTCTTTGATATCTTCACTATTTGTTCCAATTTCGTAACTCTGCTCGTGATTAAAATGATTGATTATCAAAGCAAATGATTCTGATGACTCGCTAATGTTTAATTCTTAATGATGAATGTTTAATTCTATGAAATTATGAGTATTATGTTTAATACACCTACGTTGATTCCCCCAAAATGGTTATTTATTTCATGAAAACCTTTACAAACCTATCACATTGGCATCCCCACTACCACCAGGCGATAACAAACACGTCTCTCATATTATTATTTTAGGCTTCGAATAACGGTACAGTACTGTTTAATAGTAACGTTTTACCTGTAAATAAAACGGTTATTAAACATACTTACCTTATTCGAAGCCTAAAACTTTTTCTGCCTGGTGGCTCAATATGAGATTCAATGAAGATGGAATAAAATTTGACTACTCTGGTGGTAGTGGGAACTGGAGGGGGTACGGGAGGGGCGTAAAGTGGACGGATGTGACGTAATTTGACAGGTATTTGTTCGGAAACAGGAAATGCTACTCTCATATTATTATTTTAGGCTTCGAATAAGGTAAGTATGTTTAATAACCGTTTTATTTACAGGTAAAACGTTACTAATATTACTTCGGTTACCTTCACCAAAAGTTTTGCGAATATGATACCATCATAATTTCGATAATGTATATTGGTGAGAGGCTGCTAACCCATCGCTAACTATCATCCAAAGAAGCTTATCACCTATTGGGAATAAAAGCAGCTAGTTGTATCATATTTACGTCCCTTACTAACAAGGAGTATGATTATACAATCTATTAAATAAATATCGAAGAACTTACCCATAATTTTAAACGAAATGATTTCAACACTTTATAAAATATAGACTGTATTTATAAGAATATAATACATAGTTCGTTGCAACCAAAGATCAAAATATTTTAGCTTTTTTACGTTTACCTTCAGTTTAATTTCAACATAAAGGGCATTTCACACTAACTTGAGGCCCAAATCCATAGTGGATTTTTGCAAAATCGTAGTTCGATTTCAGTTTAGTAACGGTGTAAAGTTGTTAGTGGAATAGTAAAAGTGCCAAATTTGCCTATTTTGAGTCGAAAATTGTCACTTTTGCTAATCCATTACCAACTTCACACTATTACTTAAGTTTTATTTAAGTATGACGCAGTAGTATATTAGGGCCCATAGTTGTAGTGTAGTAGGGTAGTGTTAATAAAATAATAATAATAATTACGACATTATAACACCAATTGAACTAGCCCCTTGGTAAGTACATTTAAGACTTGTGTTAAGAGTACTAGTCAACGTATATTTAAGAAATCTATACATATATAGCATATATAATCAACGACCAGACTGAAAAACAGTAGAAAAGCGTAGATCTTAACTCTGCCTCCACCGGGAATCGAATCCGAGACCTCACGATTGGCGTTCAGGTGTCTAACCGATCGCGCCACGGAGGTCGTCAAATCTAATATATCCAGATGAGTATTCCAATATATTGCTAGAGGTATATAAGGGACTAAAGTTAAACTAATCCTAGTAATTATACTTCTTTGCTCTCGAAAATAGTATAAGTTAAGAATAGTATTTACTCGTATTACCGTATATTATTTTATAACTGAAACTGACGTATACGTTTTGCGATGATCTACAAAAAGCTAACACCGTTACTTACAACCATTAACCCTTGCGGGGTAGTCAGAGGTTCAGGTTTCTATCTCTGCAATTGCGAATTGTAATTCTATGGCCACCTCGACTCACGTGTTGACCAGATAGTCAGTACTCAATGTGACAGGTGGTAAGCCTTGTCGCCATTTACAAACACTATTACCTGTTCGGGGAACAGGTATGTTTCCTCACGATGTTTTCCCTCACCGTAATATTCGATGCATTTATTAAATGTATTTTTATCGCGAAAATGTAGATGGAAATTCATTAAACTTCATTTCCATTGCTACATGCTCAAGCGGGATTGGAACTGAGCTAAAGCAAAGCAAATGTGCAGCCCAATAAATTACAATTACCCCTAGTCCCTTAGCCATTTTTTACCATAAGAGAACAACACAGTACCAGAGGTTATAATTGAATATATTTAAATCTGATTATTTTTACAAGTCTGTAACAATCTTTATATTTGGTATTGTAATAGTGTCAATGTAGGGTAGTTCCAAATAACACAATTATGATTTAATATAAAATAAAACCAGTATATTTCTATTGTTGATTGAAGAGTATTATTAATGTTGAATAGAAATGATACAATGTGGAATAATTTAATAACTACACAGTGAATGAATGCTTTTGCACAAACATGGGTAAGATTTTATTAGATTCATACATATTCACATTTATAAATTTTCATTAATTTGTTTAGGCATTGGAATATACCTTGAGCCTGCATATTATATATGCTTATGGCCGGCCTAATAGGACATATGACAGTCAGATAGAAGCCATATTAAAAAAGGGTGACGTTAGAAGTACCTATAACCACCGAGTGTGTATGAGAAGATGTATGAGTGTCAATGAAGCGAAAGTGGTTTGTCAGGATCGGGTCAGATGGAGATCAGTGATCTCTGCCTCTCCCTCTCCAGGGAATCAGGCGTGATGTGTATGTATGTATGTATCTTATGCTTATTAATGTCAGTACACTGTGTCAATGCTGAATGTGCCCAGAAATAAGGAGATCTCTGATCTCTGTTAAGCCTCCTGTCTACATATAATATGTTTAAGTTATATTTAATTAGACATATTATTTATTTACGTGACCTCTTGTTAAATGATGAGATAAATGAACTTCACAAGTCGAATTAATGTATAGTGTTTTACTCCAAATATATCTTCATACTTCCATTCTATTCAATTCCTAAAACAAAGTTTACCCTTAACATACATAAACAGTCAAAGTGAAATGTTTTTATTCAACATAAGTACAAGTACAGTACATTCGTGGCGACGTGGATGACGACCTCTAATCGCTAATTCATGAGGTCCCGGGTTCGATTCCCGGTGGAGGCAGAGTTAAGAACTACGCTTTTCTATTGATTTCCAGTCGGGTCGTTGATTATATTATTATATACTATATATTCATTTATCTATTTATAATATGTATACATTTCTTAAATATACGTTGACTAGTACCCTTAACACAAGTCTTAAATGTAACCAAGGGGCTAATTCAATTGGTGTAATAATGTCCAAATATTATTATTATTATTCATTGAAAGTCAAAACATTTGCTTGATACAGGTTGTCTTGTAGCATTGAAATTCTATTGATCATCATATAATTTTTGATTTGTGGAGTTTGTCTGTCTATGTGTAATCTCGTTATGTGTAAATGTAGTGAGTGCAATAAAGTATAAATAAATAATTTTATATTACAGGATACTTAATCACCTCCGTATCTGCATTGCTATTTCTTTGCATTGCCGTAACAGGAAGTGACCCAAACTACCGTCTTAACTCTTTACTCCTACCAACATCCTACGACATCCTTTTAGACCCAATCTTAGGGTCTGAAGACCCAAACAGATTCACATTCTCTGGCAGTGTCAAAATCAAGTTCAAAGCTATCAAACCTACGTATATAATAAAAATGCATTCAGACAATTTAGTAATAGACCCTAATTCGTTGAAGCTAACTCAGGGGTATAAAACCTACAAACTACCTGCAGATCCGCTCTCGTATGAAAAACAGTATAGTTTTGTGTTCATACGAACTGAAAGGGCTTTGAATGTAGGCGTAGAATATGCCTTAGAGATACATTATACGGGGAAAATAAGATCTGATTTGAAAGGGTTTTATAGAAGTTCCTACGTTTTAAGGGGGAAAAGAAAGTAAGTATAATTACATTATAAGTATATATTTTATTTTATTTAGGCCTTACATCTAAACATTAAGTCGGCCATAAGTATATATAAGTTCATAATTTATAGTCGCTAACGCTGTAAGAAAACATCGACCTGTCATCGATGTTACGGATCGCTACCTATCACGTTGGGTGCTGTTTATCTAGTCAAACGCGGGCTTTGAGTGACTCAAACCTAACATGCCTTCGATTTCGGAGATGAGTACTTATGCTCCACTGGGTAGTATTTTAGTTGTAAATAGAATGCCTTTATGCTTGCCATGGTTTTATGCTCAAATTTGCTGTGGAACTAAATAAAGTTCTGAAGAACTATAACGGTTATTGTTTTTAAAGATTTTAGTATATTAGTGATCCAGTCTATCGATTAATAGCCTCGCCTTTTTTTTTAAATGATTGCAGTCTGTCGGTGTCCTAAACTAGCATAGAATTAATTCCTAATTATTGTTTGCAGATGGTTGGGCCTTACCCACTTGCAACCTACATACGCTAGAAGTGTAAGTACGAGTATGTTTTAATTGTTCTTAAAAACTTAAAGAAAATACTTATTCACGTTCGATCACCAAACTAAAGACAAACAAACGCATTCACGACCATTAAACCTTGCGGGGTAGTCAGAGGTTTTGGTTTCCATTTCCGCAATTGCGAAGGTAGTAGTTCTATGGACGCCTCGAACCCACGTGTTGACCAGATAGTCAGTACTCAATGTGACAGGTGGTAAGCCATGTCGCCATTTACAAGCACTAACTATGACACTTGTTCGACGAACAGGCAGGTTTCCTCGCGATGTTTTCCCTCACCGCATAATTCGATGCATTTCGTAAATGTGTTTTTATTACGAAAATGTACATAGAATTTCATTAAACTTCATTTCCATTGGTACATGCTCTAGTGGTATTTGAACCCTGTACCCACTGATACAGAGCCAAGCCCCAAACGACTGAGCTACGTCGAATACGTCGATCACCGAACTTACAGTATACCAGATTCTTTTCGATCATCGACTTTACTATATGGTCAGTGTCAGAATGAGTAAAACAGCTTGAAATATGAGTGTCCATCGTTTGTAAAGGCAAAAGCATAGATAATATAATATCAGTATCTGTGAACAGAGAAATTTGATGTAGCTCAGTTGTTAGGGGCTTGACTCTGTATCGAGGGTACAGGGTTGAAATCCCACTTGAGCATGTGCCAATGGAAATGAAGTTTAATGAATTTCTATGTACATTTTCGTAATAAAAATACATTTACGAAATGCGTCGAATACTATGGTGAGGGAAAAACATCGTCAGGAAACCTACATATTCCCAGAACAGGTAATAGTTAGTGCTTGTAAATTGTGACATGGCTGACCATCTGTCACATTGAGTACTAACTATCTGGTTAACTCGTGGATTCCAGGTGGCCATAGAATTACGTAGATGGACACCTGAACCTCTGACTACCCTGTAAGGGTTAATGGTCGTAAACACGTACGTAGTGTCTGTGAACAGAAATGGACTCAATACGTTTTGTCTCCTTGAGTATTGATTATCTAGTGAAAAAATTGTTTTGGATTTACAAATCATACGAAAGACAGATGCGAAGAAAATATGTATGCCCGTTAAATTTGTATCATTTTTAGGTATTCCCGTGTTTCGACGAACCGCAGTACAAAGCTAGGTTTCTTCTATCGATTCGAAGACCTAGAGGTTTTGGACTAGTCATATCAAATATGGAAATGCTAGGGTCTATCATCACGTGAGTAGAGACTTAATTTAACTTTTATCACCTTACTAGTGACCCGCTCCGGCTTCGCACGGGCACGGCTATAAAATATATAGCCTACTCCACTATTTAATGGATGTTATTATACATATAAACCTTCCTCTTGAATCACTCTATCTATTAAAAAAACCGCATCAAAATCCGTTGCGTAGTTTCAAAGATTTAAGCATACAAAGGGGAATAGGGACAAAGAAAGCGACTTTGTTTTATACTATGTAGTGATGAAGGGTAGTCAGAGACAGTCGTCTATGGTTCGTCAACAAAGTCAGCAGCTCAGTGAAAGTTGAAGATACTAATAATTGTTTTCGGCTAAATATTTAGCAATTGTGATGTCAAACTGGCTAAGTATGTTTGCTTTGGGACTATATTTGGGTCCCAGACGAACCGAAGAACAATGAAGAGAAGAATAGCAGCTTTGACTTCGTTTGTCTTTGGTTGTAGCGGCTGGCGGCGTTAGTGTAACCATGGTGACTGAATAACAAGTGCAAACGTCGTGGCATCAGTATTTATACTTCAGCCGACATAACCTTAGTGGTGAATGGCCGGTCTCGCTTCGCACGGGTATAAAATATATAGCCTACTCCACTATTTAATGGATGTTATTATACATATAAACCTTCCACTTGAATCACTCTATTTATTAAAAAAAAACCGCATCAAAATCCGTTGCATAGTTTCAAAGATTTAAGCTTACAAAGGGACATAGGGACAGAGAAAGCGACTTTGTTTTATACTATGTAGTGATATGTAATACATACAACCATTTACATTCACATCCATTAATCCCTTTCAAGATGAGTCGAACATTAGACAGCAAAAATTCCTCTAGGTTACTTTCTTTTAAAATTTAATTAAAGCATAAGTTTACACACATATATACACGTGTCCGTAATCCTTTTCAGGGTGGACAGAACCTCGGAGATATAATATACCCTAGGCACAGATAATATAATACTACAGTAGGTCTCTTTTTAGTATGAATATTTAGGTTGTAATGGCATAAGGAACATTGGTGACAGATTGCTAACCAATCGTCCAGTAGATTCCACATGCTAGGAAGAACGGCAGCTAGTTAGTAGTCTTTTGACGTCCCGCAATAACACGGGACTATAATATTAATATAATATTTAATATGATGTGGAATATTAGTAATAGGTTATTAGCTTACCATAGTTTCAATTTATAGAAATTCCTTATCACCGTCTACTTAATATTAATAACAAAGAAATTATTATATTTATATGTAAATCTAACACTCGCGTATTATACTTACACTATGATAAAAAAATATCGAACGGTGAGGATAAACATCGTGAGGAAACCTGACTAATTTGGGATAGGTAATAGACAATGCCTGTATAAGACGATACGGTTCATTACCTATCACGTTGGGTGCTGTCTAGCTAGTGAAACGCGGTTTTTGAGTAACGCATACCTAACATGCCTTCGAAATTTCGGAGATGGGCATCAAGCCTCTCACTACCCCGCCATGATAAAAAAGAGAGTGTGTATTCACAAGTCGTGAGACGTATGTTTGTATATGTATGTATGTAAAACAAAATAAATCTGAAAACTGTCCAAATAAATATAAATTAATTCGTACAGTCGACGCTAAAAGTGCAGTCCGAGTTACTTTTTATAATCTTTACGTTTACGTTTTTAAGAACAAAATACAATATTTTTCATTTCGAAGCACGCGAACGTATAGTGGCCATACCAATGTAGAGTGGCGCCAGTTTTAAAATGTAAATTATTGTCTTTTGTTCTTATAAACCTTATAAAAAGTTACTGGGACTGCACTTTTAGCGCTGACTGTACATTTATTTACTTTCCAGAAAAGGTCTCCCCGACATAGAATCCTTTCACCCAACCCCTGTCATGTCTACATACCTACTATCCTTCGTTCTCTCCGATCATACAGAACCAAGGCTCACCACATACAACCGCCGCGTAAACTGTACTAACGAAATCAAAATACACGCGAGACCGGAAGCAACAATACAGGTAACCTATGCCATGGAAATGGCGGTGAAGTTGGAGAATGAACTGAATGACTATTTGGGCATTGACTATTGCGTGACGGATAGGCAGTTGAAGCTGGATCATGTGGCTGTGCCTGAACTAGGGCCGGAGGGAATGGAGAATTGGGGGTTGATTTTGTATAGGTAAGTGTTAGTCTATTCGATCTATGATTAATGTATTTTGTTATTTTTACGTAGCTTAATTGTTTGGGGCTTGACTCTGTATCAGTGGGTACAGGGTTCAAATCCCGCCTGAGCATGTACCAATGGAAATAAAGTTTAATGAATTTCTATGTACATTTTCGTAATAAAAACACATTTGCGAAATGCGTCGAATACTATGAATAGGGAAAACATCGTGAGGAAATCTACCTGTTCCCCGAACAGGTAATGCTTGTAAATAAATGGCGACATGGCGTACTGACTATCTGGTCAACACGTGGGTTCAAGGTGGCCATAGAATTACTACTTTCGCAATTGCGGAGATGGACACCTGTACCTCTGACTACCCTGCAAGGGTTAATGATCGTGAACGCCTTTGTCTTTGATTAATGTATTTTTTATTACTATGGTGACGTGTACTACGCATAATCTATTGTATGTATGTATAATTAAATCTATTTGTTTTGTATTGTTTTTGTCGGTAAAAAACATTACACAAGGTATAATAGTCATTGTTGAGGAAAAAATGTTTAATTCATTTATCTATTTTAAGTTTTCATTAATATACGAGTCCGGGTCGTAACACTATAAATTAATAAAGATATCTGATTACCTTTATTTTGCCGACGTTTTGACCCAGTTGCATAGGCCGCGGTCGCGGGAAGACTTATCGTATCATAACAATAGTAAATAAAATGAGTATAAAATGCGAGTGCTTAAAAATTTAACTTTGCTTTGTTTTCTATCTAAATAAAATTATTTATTTCACGTATACATTCACGTCCTTTAATCCCTTCCGAGTTGGACAGAACCTCGAAGATATAATATCTCCAACATCATTTTTAGCATAATTATTAAATTTGCAATACCATAATGGACCATCGCTAACAGGTTGCTAGCCCATCGCCCAATATATATTTGTATCAACTAATTATTACCTTTATTACCCGACGTATCATCCTTATTCCAGAGAAGACCTCCTACTCTATAACCCTCGGGAATCGACCCCCTACGACCAGTATAAGATGGTCTCCCTAATGGCCCATGAACTAGCCCACATGTGGTTCGGAAACCTGGTCACTTGTCACTGGTGGAGTGACGTATGGTTGAATGAGGGTTTCGCGAATTTCTTCCAGGATTTTGTTGCCATGAAAGTAAGTACACACATACATACACATCATGCCCGTTTTCTGTATAGAAATAGGTAGAAATCACGAATCCCCATCTGTCCCGATGTCCCTGACAAACCACTTTCGCTGTCTACAAACTCAACGGTTATAATTACTTCTAACGTCAGTCTTTTTCAATATGGTGTCTATTAGACTGACATATGACATGTTGAAACCATATAAATTACTGATGAGTATTTTATAGTATAGAATAGAATTATATAAAATACATACATACATATATACACGCCTGTACGTCATTAACGGAATAGCCAGAGACTATCGATCGCCACCTGGAACGATCCTGACAAATCTCTTTTGCTCACCTTGAGAAGAAATAGTACGATGGTTAAAATATATGTTACGCTAAAGTTTATGTTAATTTACGAATCTTATTCACATATACGTTTACTTACGTTTTTATGTACCAATAACGCTTTGGCCACTCTTAGATGGACTACTATGAATTCCCATTAATTAATAGAGGAAATACTCGTATAAGTCAAAGTTCAACATAAGTACAAGTACAGTACATTCATTGAAAGTCAAAACATTTGCCTAACACTGGTTGTCTCTTAGCATTGAAACTCTACCTTTGGTATGGAAGCCCTGGCTCGGAGAAGAACCAACAAAAACCTGCAGTAAACTCTAATAGATTAGTAAAGTAATAGATTGGTAACTCATTGTTCATAGGTTGATTAGACTTATAATCCCTAAGTCGCCTCATATAACTCTTTTTGTTCTGTCTATCATAAGAGGTAGCTAAGGACAATCATTTTAAGTGAAGTGATAATGAGCTTATTAACTTAAATAATTGTAACATTTTGTAAGATGCATACCGTTGTAATAACTTGAAATCGGTTATAAGTGTATTTTTTGATCGATTGTTTTAAATTGTACCTTTACATTTTTACTAAAGATAAGTCTCAAATTCTAATTTTAAAGATAATTCTCAGGTATAAAAGAGTATTCCAGTGACCAAAGACCATGACAAAATATAAAATCTGTTTCTGAAAGAGTATTATGGCCTAACAGTCAGATAGACGCTATATTGAAAAAAGGTGACGTTAGGAGTACCTATAACCGCCGAGCGTGTATGAGAGGATGTATGAATGTCAATGAAGCGAAAAAGATCAGTCAGGATCGGGACAAATGGGGATCCGTGATCTCTGCCTACCCCTCTACAGGGAATCAGGCGTGATGTGTATGTATGTATTATGGTCTTCAAAGTGTATTTTATTTATATGTCCATATTACGATCACAGGCAGCTCCCCATCTGTTCACCGAGAACCTAATAGTCACCGGATCCCTCTACAAAGCCTATTTGCGGGACCAGATAGAAAATTCCGTGCCCATGTCAAATCCCAACGTAAATTCACCGATGGAAATTGAGAATCAGTTTTACACTATATCGTATCAAAAAGCAGGAGCGGTTATCCGAATGATATTCCACTTGATTGGAGAAGAAGCTTTCCAGTCTGGTATACGGGACTATTTGAAAAGGCAGTAAGTGTGTAAGATTGGTAGCTAGTTGGTTGTATATGTATGGTATGAAATGACTATGAGATTACTAGATTTATGAAACGTGAGTATTGGGGAAAATTTAAGAAAATATTATTACAAATTAATGATGGTCAGTTTTCTGTCTATAAGAAGATGTAAGAACCTTGCCGTTAACGAGATACAAACATACCTTCACGTGCTTTAGCCCTTTTCAGGGTGGACAGAACCTTGGAGACGTGAAAGCATATTCTTGGTCACTTTTTAGCATGTACATATATTGTCACGACATACATACTTATAAGCACATTCTCTCGTCCATTTTATGGTGAATTAAACCTTCGTGGCATATTTTTTTGTCTGTATAACTAAGCTAATAGGGTTGTGATAGCATTTATAAAAAAAAAATTAGTTATCGGAATCAAAAAAATCCAAAGCTAAACTTGTCTATCAGGATCGGGACAAATGGGGATCCGTGATCTCATCCTACCCCTCTACAAGGAATCAGGCGTGATGTGTATGTATGTATGTATTAGTAGATCGGCATCTATTTACATCCCCTACAACTTTCAAAGACAGTACCAACCTACAGTTAATTTTAAACACTCGCGATTTCTACTCGTATTTTACTATATGAGACGGTCGTATCACGATAAAAAGTAGTCTTCCACCACCACGGCCTATGCATCTGGGTCGAAACGTGGTGATATAAAGGTATCTATATCTTTATTTAATTTTACCGTAATATGCCCCCGTCTCCAATAGTTAAAAATGAGTACCATCCTAGTTTCACGACCCATCTAATATAGTAACAAACGGTAACCAACTTATTTTCTTTTCCAGTAAATTCGGCGTGGTAACCCCAGAAAACTTGTACCAAGCTCTCGAAGGGGCGACGTTCAGAATAAACGCCGCTCCGCCCTACCCCGACCACACTGTCACCCACTTAATGAACTCCTGGGTAACGCAGGCTGGTTACCCACTGGTCACGGTGGCAGTGGATCGAGTGGCTGGAGTAGTGGAGTTGAGTCAGGTGAGGAAATGGAGAAACATACATACATACACATCATGCCTGATTCCCTGTAGAGGGGTAGGCAGAGATCACGGATCCCCATTTGTCCCGATCCTGACATATATACAATATATAAATGGAGAAAACTTACCCATATATTTTTAATGAATTTCTAAGTACATTTTCGTAATAAAAACACATTTACGAAATGCATCGAATTATACGGTGAGGGAAAACATCGTGAGGAAACCTACCTGATCGTCGAACAGGTAATAGTTAGTGCTTGTAAATGGTGACATAGCTTATCACCTGTCACATTGAGTACTGACTATCAGCTCCAGCTGTCTGCTGTTGTGGTGGTAGTCATTATAGGCCACCCCGAACCCACGTGTTTACCAGATAGTCATTATTCAATGTGACAGAAGGTTAGCCAAGTCGCCATAAACAAGCACAAACTATTACCTATTCGGGGAACATGTAGGTTTCCTTACGGTGTTTACGGTGACTGTCTATTCATTGTCTCGACGGTTATAGGTACTCCTAACGTCACCTTTTTTCAATATGGCGTCTCTTCGACTGTCATATGTCTACTTGGGCCGGTCATTCATCACAGGTCATATCATTCAATGACACTTCTAACATGTTATAGCTGTAAATAAAAGCTCATTTATGTTTCAGAGACAGTTCTTCGCAAACCCAACGTGTGAATCGAACAGATTGTACTGGATTCCAATATCTTATACAACCGGGAACTACTCAAACTTCTTCGATACGAAACCTTCTTTTATCATGGAAGGCCCTTCATACACACTCAATATAAGTGAGGAGATGAATTTTGATGATTGGATCATCTTCAATATACAAGAAACAGGTTTGCATTGTATTGTATTTATTTCAAAGTAATGAGTTTAACATTATATTGAAAAAAAGCATCTTAAATTCTAGTCTTACAATATAACATACATACGCTTCACGACTTGTGTATACACACTCACTTTTTTATTATGGCGGGTTAATCAGAGGCTTGAATGCCCATCTCCGAAATTTCGAAGGCATGTTAAGTATGGGTCATTCTAAGCCCGCGTATCACTAGATAGACAGCACCCAACGTATCGCCGTATATAGGCACTGACTATTACCTATCCTGAGAGATAGGCAGGTTTCCTCACGATGTTTTCCCTCACCGTTAGTGACTGTAAAGTCTTACAAGTAGTATAATTTAATTTGTAGGAGGCAACTAAAGGTATATAGTATCTGTTGGGTGATGGACTAATAACCTGTGACTAATATTTTATATGAATATCATAACAATTTTGATGATTATGCTAATAATGACCGAAGACATATTATAAATATTATGACTTCTGGGTTCAGTCAACCTCAAGAGGGATATTAACGTGTCTAGTATTTTTGTAAGAAATTAAAGTTTAAATTTCATATATGGTATTTAACAGTATCTTCCTACAATCTCTTTTTGGTAAAATACTGCTTTCTTTCTGCCTATCTTCATAAATTTATTAATAAATTATTTACACGATGAGTGAAAACATCTTGAAGAAACGTGCCTATCCTGCGGGATAGTCAGTGCCTATATACGGCAATACGGATCACTACCTATCGCGTTGGGTATTAATATATTACCTTTCTAATGAAATGCGACCTTTGAGTGGATCCTACCTAATATGCCTTCCAAATTTCGAAGACGGCACTCAAGCCTCTGACTACTCGGTTACAATAAAAAAGGGAGTATATACAGAAGTCGTGAAGCATATGTTTAAAATTATTTTCAGGTTTCTACAGAGTAAACTACGATAGGAAAAGTTGGGACCTAATAGGTAATGCTTTGAAAGGCCTGAACAGAACTGATATTCATGAACTTAATAGGGCGAAGTTAAGTATCACTACATAGTATAAAACAAAGTCGCTTTCTCTGTCCCCATGTCCCTTTGTATGCTTAAATCTTTGAAACTACGCAACGGATGTTGATGCGGTTTTTTGTAATAGATAGTGATTCAATAGAAAGGTTTATATGTATAATAACAGCCATTAAATAGTGGAGTGGGCTATATATTTTATTCCCGTGCGAAGTCGGAGCGGGTCGCTAGTTACAAATAAATAATACCTACATACATATAATATAAGCGATTTTTAATTGGTCTAAAGGAATTGAAAGCCTTTGAGATAAGAGAAACGATTCACGATCCTTGCGGGGTAGTCAGAGGTGCAGGTTTGCATCACCGCAATCGCGGAGGTAGTTCTATGGTCATCTTTGAGATCTATATAATAAATCCTGATCTTCATTATATGAACTATCAGGGTTGTGATGACATTGTCACCCATTTGTGTGTTAATTTAGATTTAACGTCGTGTAATAAAAACACATTTACGAAATGCATCGAATAATACGGTGAGGGAAAACATCGTGAGGAAACCTATCTGTCGAACAGTTAATAGTTAGTGCTCGTTTATGGCGACATGGTTTACTACCTGTCACATTGAGTACTGACTATCTGGTAAACACGTGGGATCGAGGTGTCCATAGAATTACTACCTTCGCAATTGTGGAGATGGAAACCTGAACCTCTGACTACCCCGCAAGGGTTAATGGTCGTGAATGCGTTTGTTTTCTAATAATAACTATATCTTATACTAATAACCATTTCATTGCTGATTGGGCTGCAGTTACATTCTGATGGATTTTTATTAAATTTGTGTTAAATAATGTCTGCAGAGTTTTTTGGTCTTTCGAAATGCTAATAGTTTAATTAGATTTTTTAATTTTTTTTAAGATTTACCAATTGTTCACTTCACTACTACTTAATTTAAACACTATTTATTATTACACTTTATTTCACACTTATTATGAGATACTTTTTTAGACAATGATACAAATTAAATCTGGGATATTTATACCCAGATTACCGAATTATTATTGCGTGTTGTAGAGGACATGCAGCGCCATCTAGTTTAGAAATACAATAACTAAATAGAGTTTTATGTAGACTACATGTGGCGCCATCTAGTGTGTAACGGATTAACTACATTATAACAAAATATTGACGGTGACGGATGAGGTTGGACACCAATTTTACGAACATTTTTTCATGTGGAAATGTCTTTTTACTTTTAATAAGTGATTTTATGGTCCTTATGTTGAATAAAAATAATTTCATTTCAATTCAATTCGACGTAGCTCAGTTGTTTGGGGCTTGACTCTGTATCGAGGGTACAGGGTTCAAATCCCGCTTGAGCATGTACCAATGGAGATGAAGTTTAATGAATTTCTATGTACTTACATAAATTTTCGCAAAAACAGCGTGAGGAATAAATGGCGACATGGCTTACCACCTATCACATTGAGTACTGACTATCTGCTCAACACGAGGGTTTGAGGTGCCCATAGAATTACTACCTTCGCAATTGCGGAGATGAACATCTGAAACTCTGACCAACCAGGGTTATTGGTATTGAATGCGTTTGTTTATTTTTGTTTTTTATATGTTAGTATAATCTATTAATACTAATAACCATTCCATTCAACAGATAGTGAACGACTTATTTGAGCTATTCTTTGCCAATGTAGTCAGTTTTGATATCCTGAGTGATGTTCTACCCTTTCTGAGATACGAGACTAGTTATTCCGTGTGGATAGCTGCTATCAATGGATTCACCAACTTAAGGAATAGGTATTATGGTACTGCCACTATGAAGAGGATAGATGTAAGTATTATCACAAATTTATGTAACAAACACTTCACGGTTTTTAACGTTTGACGATTTTCGTGGTACCATTGTTGTGTTTTTTATTACTTGTAATCCTATCATCTGTTAAATCGGTTAGACACCTGAACGCTAATCGTGAGGTCCCGGGTTGGATTCCCGGTGGAGGTACAATGAATAACTATGCTTTTCTTCTGCTTTCCAGTCTGGATTTTATTAAATATACTATATATGTATTTATCTGTATATATTATGTATTTATTTTTTAAATATACGTTGACTAGTGCCCTTAACACAAGTCTTAAATGTACTTAGCAAGAGGCTAGTTCAATTGGTGTATTAACATCCTAAAAATTATTATTATACATATACATCACGGCTGATTCCCTGTAGAGGGGTAGGCAGAGATCACAGATCCCCATTCGTCCCAATCCTGACAGACCAATTTTCGCTTTATTGACACTCATACATATTCTTATACACACTCGGCGGTTATACTCCTAACGTCACCCTTTTTCAATATAGCGTCGATATGACTGTCATATGACGTAAGGAGGAGAAGATGTATGAGTGTCACTAAAGCGGTCTGTCAGGATCGGGACAAATTTGGATCCGTAATATCTATTTACCCCTTTACAGGGAATCCGGCGTGATGTGTATGTATGTATGTGTTAAAAATTATTATACGTTTTTTTTTACTGTTGATTTAATTTAGTTTAGAGAGGTAACGCTACTCTAAACTGATTTAAACGTGACGTAAAGTATATTTTTAATAAGTAACAGACATTTACATCTAATTATTTCAGGTCATCATAGAAAAGGTCCTAGAAAAGATAATAGCGAAACTAGGCTACATAGAAAGAAACACAGACAATTTCGAAACACTAAGGAATCGAGGCCAAATACTAGAGTTTGCTTGCGAGATAGGTATTCGAGAATGTATTGGCAAAACAGTGGCTATATACCAAAACTTCAAGGTCAATGGAACTAGGTAAGTACATATATTGACGACCTCCGTGGCGCGATCGGTTAGACACCTAAACGCTAATCGTGAGGTCCCAGAGATTCCCAGAGGCAGAATTAAGAACTACGGTTTTCTACTGCTCTCCAGTCTGGTCGTTGATTATACATGCTACATATGTATTTATCTATATATAATATGTATATATTTCTTAAATATACGTTGACTAGTACCCTTAACACAAGTCTTAAATGTACTTACCAAGGGGCTAGTTCAATTAGTGTAATAATGTCCAAATATTTTTATTATATGTACATGTTGATAATGTGTCGTATAACCGACGACCGTTGGAGCAAAGCGGTTCTGGAATGGCGATCGCGTTTCGGTAAACGTACTGTAAGACGCCCGCCTGCTAGATGAACCGATGACCCAAAAAAGTCGCTGGTAGTGGTTGGATGAGGGCCACGAGTGATTGTGTTTTGTGGGGTACTCTTGGGGAGGCCTACGTCCGGCAGTGAACTTACATAGGCTGATTGATTAAATAATGTCTGGAATCTGTTGGGCGATGGGCTAGCAACCAGTCACAAATGTTTCATATAAGTGCCATGGTGATTAATACAAAAATCACCTGTGCTAACAAATATACATACACATCACGCCCGTTTTCCAACATAGGGGTAGGCATTGACATCTCATACACTCTTTTGTTTACTTATTTGGAAAATTTTAGTTAAAGCATAAGTTTATACATATTTAACCATTAATCCCTTTTAGGGTGGACAGAACTTCGGAGATATACTACCTCTTAGGTCACTTTTTAACATTAATATTGAGATTGCTATGTCATAATAGAACAGTTGCGACAAGTTGCTACCCAATACATTCTATTTACCCCTAGTCCCTTAGTCGCCTACAAAGCCTTCCTAAGGTGGGAAGAACGGCAGCTAGTTACCATTCTTTTTACAACCCAGAATAGCACAGAACCCGCTTCATTATATCATCATCATTACATAGTATAAAACAAAGTCGCTTTCTCTGTCCCTATGTCCCTTTGTATGCTTAAATCTTTGAAACTACGCAACAGATTTCGATGCAGTTTTTTTAATAGATAGAGTGATTCAAGAGGAAGGTTTACGTGTATAATAACATCCATTAAATAGCCAGAAATACGAAGCCGGAGGGGGTCGCTACTATCTTATAATCCTTTATTTCAGAATATCACCTAGTCTTAGACCTGTAGTATATTGTAACGGTATAAGACACGGTGAAGTGGAAGATTACTTGTTCCTGAAAGAGAAGTTGCAAGAAGTTGGCTTTGGAAGCGAAGTCCAAACTCTATTGACCGGCATGGCTTGTGCTAGGAAGGAGGTACTTAAAGCGTGAGTATTTATTTAATACTGTTATACCTATATTTACACTATTTATAGCTATATTGAAACATAAATACATACATTATTAGAAGTAAATAGAGGATTTGGATGATGGGTCACAACCCTATTATAAATGGCTGTCATAAACCGCCATGAATATTCCATGTTTATGACAAGCGTCTGTAGCTCAGTGGGTTAGACTTTATTAGAGTAGTTTTTATTAGATGTCCTAGGTTCAAATACGGTTCGAATTTGGCTCGCGTCCGTAATCCTTTTAGGGTAGTCAGAAGTCGACTGGTAAGTCTTAATTTTTCTGTGGTCTGGTCGCTCAAAACCCACTTTTTATCGAACAGTCAATATCTAACGTAATGTTGGTTAAATCTTGTCGCCGTATACTGATATTGATTATTTCGAGAAAAAGGCAAGTTTCCTAACGATATTCTCCCTGCATGATATCAACAGCACTAACAATCTATATGGTCACCCATCCAAATTCTTCTTAAGACCGCGTTGCTTAACTTCGGTGATCGTTTCTATGGCAATTGTTTAAAATATAAATATTTTATTTTACTTGAAAGAATATAAACCCATTGGTGTATATGAGGAGATGTATGGATGTCAAAGAAGTGAAAATCGTTTTCCAGGTTAAAAACAAAGTAGGCTCCCTGATATCTTTCTACCCTGATAAGTATGTATTTATTAAGAGCATTAAGTGGTGTACGTAGTGTGAAGAACAGAAGAGCATGTATGAGAAGGTTAATGGGCGTGAGAAAGTAAGGGAGATTTGTCACCCGTTCCAGGTGGCGATCGATAGTCTGTGCTTATCCCCTTAGGGACGTAAAGACGTATACGTACGATATATATATATATATATATATATATATATATATATATATATATATATATATATATATATATATATATATACGTATATATTTATTAAGTGCCTATTCAACATAGCTCAGTTGTTTGAGGCTTGGCTCTGTATCAGTGGGTACAAGGTTCAAATCCCGCTTGAGCATATACCAATGGAAATGAAGTTTAATGAATTTATATGTACATTTTCGTAATAAAAACACATTTATGAAATGCGTCGAATACTACGGTGAGGCAAACATCGTGAGGAAACGTACCTGTTCGTCGAACAGTTAATAGTTAGTGCTTATAAATGGCCACATGGCTTACCACCTGTCCGATTGAGTACTGACTATCTGGTCAACACGTGGGTTCGAGGTCGCCATATAATTACTGCCTTCACAACTGCGGAGATGGACACCTGAACCTCTGACTACCCCGCAAGGGTTAATGGTCGTGAATGCGTTTGTCTTTTGTCTATTAAATGACTATTTCCCTCTTCCAGCTACCTTACAGACCTGTACCTATCGAACCAGACTTTTCCAAGGAAACGAAATACAGTGATGGAGAAAATCACCTCGCACGCTTACAACGGAGATATGTTAGTAGACTTCGTAACTGCTAACTATGATAACATGGTTAATATGTAAGTATATATACGTACATACATACATATCACGCCTGATTCCCTGTAGAGGGGTAGGCAGAGTTTACGGATCCCCATTTGTGCCACTGACAGACCACTTTCGCTTCATTGACACTCATACATCTTCTCATACACACTCGGCGGTTATAGGTACTCCAAACGTCACCCTTTTTCAATATAGCGTCTATCTGACTGTTATATGTCTTACTGGGCCGGCCCCTACGTAACCGCCTTTCCACTTCATTCATAAATATGATGTGAATGTATATATACATACATATACATTCACGTCCTTTAATCCCTTTCAGGTGGGCAGAATTTTGGAGAGATGAAAATATCTCCTAGGTTACTTAGTCTTATTAGCTATGTGTCTATGAATATTGGGGTTGCGATGTCATATGGAATATTGGTGACAAGTTACTAGCCTATCGCCCAATAGATTCTGTTTACCCCTAGTCCCGTAGTCGCCTCCTACGACATGCCGGGAAGAACGACAGCTAGTTGGCGTTCTTTGTACGTCCTAGACATAACAGGAAAAATGGAATTGTTTTTATTTGTTACTTCATAGTTTTTACAAGTATTTTGGATTAAACTTAATTTGATAGCCTAGTATGAACAATAATCATTACTAGTCTACTGTAATATTAGAAATGCGTGTGTATGTAACAAACATACTCTTCTTAACTAGGTACTTATTACGAAATGCATATGTCGCAGGATAACTTGACATTTCGTGTTTTTGCAAAAAACGTAGGCATTTTGCGAAAGCACTGATAATTATACAATGATGAACATATGGCATAGAAAATATAATTTGTAGTATTAAAAAATCAATTTACTTCTGGCACTTCTGCTCGTGCGTTGTTTATTATGAACTAACCTAACCTACTTAGATTTTTGTTGTTAGGTAACTAACATAAGGAAATCTAATCTGCTAAACCAATTCGTATTTTTTGTCCAATTTTCCGAGTTTTCGTAAAATGCCTAGGTTTTTTGCAAAAAGCCGTAATATCAAATCATCCTGCGACATATACATATAATATCACTTGGGCAAGTCCACTTTTTGATTTGAATTATAATTATTTTATCATTTCAGGGATAATGGATTTATGAAACATTTTATTAAATGCCTACACACAGAGAAACAATTTATGAAGGTAAGAAAATTTATAAAACACATACACATTTTCATATGTGTTTTTCATTTACGTACATAATTTACAGTCGCCAATGGTGAGGGATAACATCGTGAGAAAACCTGCCTATCCCTTGAGATATGTAATAGTCAGTGCCTATACAGGGTGGCGCATTCAAAACGGTCAGTATGGGAAAGTCTAAAACTATAAGAGATACGAAGATTTGTTCTGTATATGACGATACGGTTCACTACCTATCACGTAGGGTGCTGTCTATCTAGTGAAACGATGGCTTTGAGTGACCCATACCTAACTTGCCTTCGAAATTTCGGAGATGGGCACTCAAGCCTCTGACTACCCCGCCATGATAAAAAAGGGAATGTGTATGCACAAGTCGTGAAGCCTTTGTTTATGTATGAATTAAAAACCAACATATTTAATTTAATAAACCTATAGTCTCTGACTATTCCCTTAGGGAAGTGGAGTAGTGAATATAATTAGTATTGTAAGTATTAATCAAGTGTAATATATAGCACCCAACGTGATAGGTAGTGAACCGTATCGCCGTATATAGGCACTGACTATTACCTATCCTGAGGGATAGGCAGGTTTCCTAACGATGTTTTCCCTGACCGTTAGCGACTGTAAATTATGTCCGTAAATGAATACCACATATTTAAATTTAAAGCCGGGATTCGAACCTAGCACCTTTCTCATAAGAAGTCTTACCAACTGGGCTACTGCCCTTTTTTTAATTCATGATTTTAATTATTTCCTTACAGATAGAACTTTGGCTTCAAAATTGCAAATACGTGGAAACTATCGCCTCTTCAACGAGAAAGCACCTCGCCTTTGCCCGATCTATGACGCGATGGGCTAGAAACCAAAGGGACTCAATCGACCGCTTTATCGAGCAAACTATCTACCAATCTTCCACTTCCGTTGCCTTGGAGACGAGTCTTGTTATTGCCAGTCTCGTGTTTTTGATGCAGTATTTTTCTTCTTATATGAAATGATCATATCACTCATTGAACGGCAAAAAAATCATTTTTCATAAAAACATGTCAGTAACATAAGACTTATTCTTAAAATAAATCAATTTAGACTAATAACTAAACTAAAGTCAAACTCTGCAGGGAAGAAATGCCAAGAAACTCTGCAGACAATGTGTACATTAAATTTATAATACGTAATTCATTAGAACATGATCAAAGCTTCACATCCAACAAATAGTGTTTTATAACAAATTTAAGGAGAGTCCCAATAAGAACCGGAACGTGAAGCCATGACTACACAAAAATGACACGTCACAAAACATCATTTATATAGTATTTAACGGTGTAGTAGCCCTTCTCCATCAGCATCGCTTTAGTGCCAACTTTAAATTTGTCTAAAGGTAAGGACTTGATAGACTCTGGAAGTTTGTTGTACATTTTTATGCCCAGGCCCATAAACGAATCGTTTATTCTTTTAAGTCTAGAGCCACTATAATACAATTTATTTTTATTGCGTGTGTTACAATTATGCATGTCTCTTACAAGTTTGTAATCATTAATATTTTTTTTAACATAGACCAAGTTGTCATATATACATACATATATATATATATATATTGAGAAGCCACAGTGAGTATATTTATTGTCTTAAACATATCTCTTAAAGACTCACGAGGGCCCATACGGTAGATCGAGCGAATGGCTCTCTTCTGCAGCACAAATACTGAATTAATATCAGCAGATTTGCCCCACAAAAGAAGCCCGCATGACATGACGCTATGAAAATAACTAAAATACACAAGTCTCGCTGTGTCCACGTCAGTCAGGTGTCTAATTTTTTTTACGACGTAGGCAGCAGAAATGGTTTTGTAAATGTAAAAATGCTTTTGAAACCACATACATACACATCACGTCTGTTTCCTTAGTAGTGT
Organism: Leucoptera coffeella; assembly: GCA_030578115.1. Lineage (NCBI taxonomy): Eukaryota > Metazoa > Arthropoda > Insecta > Lepidoptera > Lyonetiidae > Leucoptera > Leucoptera coffeella. Next base: position 166,756 of record JAMBLF010000467.1, read on the forward strand.
ATGTAGAGATCATGAATCCCCAATTTGTCTTGATTCTGATAAAACACTTTCGTGTCATTGATATTTATATACCTCCTCATATACATTCGTTGGTTATAGGTACTTTGAACGTCACCTTTATTCAATATGTCGTCTATATATTTTAAATCTCTGTTACTTTATATTAGTTTTACAGGCTTGCATATAGTGCGATTTTATTGTATTAAATAGTATATTGAGTACTAACTATCTGGTCAACACGTGGCTTCGAGGTGGCCATAGAATTACTACCTTTGCAATTGCGGAGATGGACACCTGAACCTCTGACTACCCCGTAAGGTTTAATGGTCATGAACGCGTTTGTCTTTTGTCTAAATAGTATAGTTTCGTGCTGATCCGGGATTTTATTTAATGTAACTATTTAGTTGTCGTTTTGAATGTCGACTAAGAGATAATGAGTATTTTGGTTTGTATAGCAAAGGGTTAAAAACGTACCATTTATATTTCTTACTTATTTGTTTAAATCATTGGATAAATGGAACAAAATAAAATATTAGTTTAAAAAACATAGTTTTTTAATTTACTAAATAAATATTATTCTATATTTCATAGAACTAGTATTCTATTGTGTAACTTAACAGTATATAACATCTATAATCGAATCAACACAGTTAATAATGATTATAATGGGTGGTTATTAAATAATAGATCGGCTATTTCTGACTTTGAACTGTCTGTCAGATATATATGGTCTCAATTTCCCTTACACTTTTGAAATAGCTACTTTTCGAGAATTTAACGAATTCCTGTAAAATACAAATACAACTAAATGGTGATAAAACAAATAAATAAATGGTGACAAACAAATAAATGGTGACATGGCTGACCACCTGTCACATTGAGTACATACTGACTAACTGGTCAACACGTGTGTTCAAGATGGCCATAGAATAGGCTATTTGACTGATTTTGAAAAAATGTTTCAAATTATTCGTTGGTATATGATTAATACACAACATGTATATTTCTGCAAATTTTGCAGTATTTTCCGTAAAATATTGAGTTAAAATTTAAATTACAATATTCGCGCGAAAAACGCTGTTTCTGTAATGGCGGACGCCATATGATCTGCGTGACGTCACAGGCAAGTAAACACAAAGATCAAGTACGACAAACAAAAATAATAGCTAGTTTGCGGATTCACATAGAGTGTGTAATAAGGCGTATCAGAGAATTCCATATGTTTAAGCAACATTCAGTAATTAATTTAAATATACTTTGTGTACTTGACCATGTTATTATTCTTGCATGTGCACTATTTGAAGGGGATTAATAAACATAACCTATATATTTTGTGAAACAGCGACGGAAATTAATATAAAAAGTAGCTTTATAAATAAATACTTAGATGCTTACATACCATCTTTTATATTTTTGAGCTCTGCAGCATAATAATCAGAGTTATTTTTAAAGAAAAGTGCAACCATAAATGCGTCATCTTAGGTAGATTTCTATTGTCGACTTGTACAAAATTCTTGTCCATTTTGACAGCAAATACTATTGTTTATATCACTGGTTAATAGTGTCCTGCGGAATTCATGTAAAAATAGTACAAGAAACGATGGAAATACGATAAAATCACACTAAGTGCATAACAATAAACAATGTTTACTTGCCTGTGACGTCACGCGAGGCGTAGCCAATCACAGAGCGTTCTTGTGAAAGGAAGAAATTCAAAAAATTATATGAATTTATTATGTTTATTTTGCAAAATCAATAAATATTTTCGGATAAAATAGAGCTAAATATGGTTTTTTATATTATTACCTAATAGGATGACCACATTTAGTAACATATTTTTAATAGTGTCAAATAGCCTATTGCGATGCATAGACCTTCGCCTCTGACTACACCGCATGGGTCGTAGTCAGAGGTTCAGGTCATAGTCATAGTCTGGAACACGTTTGTCTTTTTGTCCTGTAAAATACACAAAAGTTGTATAATGCGCTTAGAACAAAATGAAACAATTTATCTGGATTAATTAACTTTATTTACAATAATTTAATATTTATATTATTGCTTTTGTTCTTAGCAATGTTTACTTTACAGTGGAGTAAGATCTCTTATCATTTAAACTTTTAAACAATAATTATAATTTAAAAAATAACAACAATAATAAGAACCTATATTTTTCTAATATAATTCACATAACGTAAGTTTATAGAAAAATATATGGCTGAATATAATTCACGAATTTACTAGCGTAAATCAATGAATTATTCAATAAATAGGAAATAAATTTAATACAATATATGTGCTATAATTATATTTTTAATCAAATATCCTACAACCTAATAAGTTACTAATAATACTCATTTTAACAAATTTGAATTAATAATACTTTACTTTATAACCACAATACTAGTATCAACAATATATATATACATATACATAACCAGTTACCAATAACCATTTAATAATTCAACAAAAACACAGCGAAGGCAAACACCATAGTGAAAACGGAGGGTAGGTTGTAAAAAGCAGCGCTAGTGTACTTCATATGCCGCAAGATGTCCTCACGATGTTCCTCTGCCCATTTAGTCTGCAGTCGTCCGTCGACTAGAGCAGACGTGGCGGCTTTGCGAACTGCATCATCGCATAGCGTGCAGGTGGTCAACCATTGTTCTACCTGTTGGGATTTCAATAAAAATACAGATATCATTGTATGTATGTACTATGTGTGAATATATGTATGTAGGTATAGTACATATGATATTCAGCTAGTGACAGACTTAGGTTTGGCAGCACTTTTTCACTGCATCAAGTGCCTACTTCTTATATGTACGAGTATTGTTGTTTTATCAAAGTGTGTATAAATAGTGTTATGTCAAAATGTGTATGTATAGCAGTGAATAAATGTTTTTCTTTCTTTCTTTTAGATATGTTACGCTTCACGACTTGTTTAAACACTCCCTTTTTTATTGTGGTGGGTTAGTCAAAGGCTTGAGTGCCTATCTCTAAATTTCGAAGGCTTGTTAGGTATGGGTCATTCGAAGCCAACTGTCACTAGATAGACAATACTCAACGTGATAGGTAGTGAAGCGTTTTTACGTATATAGACACTGGCTATTACCTATCCCGAGGGATAAGCAGGTTTTGAGTAATGTATGAATGAAAATTGGTAAGGGATGATTGAGATTGATTTTTATCTACACTAATCAGTTCGTACATATTCTTCCTTCAAAATTAATGAACGATTGAAAGATGAAATCAAGGATGCATTTATTAGATTAGTCAGTTATGGGAGAAAATTGAGAAATGGATATAATATACACGTATACATTCACGTCCTTAAATCCCTTTTAGGATTGACATAATTTCAGAGATTTAGTATCTCTTAGGTCACTTTTTAGCACGCATATTGGGGTTTTGATGTCTTATGGACCATTGGTGACAGGTTGCTAGTCAACATCTAGTGAAAAAGGGGCTTCGAGTGAGCCATGCCTAACATGCCTTAGAAATTTCGGAAATGGGCATTCAAGCCTCGGACTACCCCGCCATAATAAAAAAAGGGAGTGCGTAAACACAAGTGGTGAAGCGTATGTTATATTATATTGTTGAAATTCGAACCAATACGGTGCAATTTCTTATAATAGTGAAAATTAAATAATCATACCTTAGTGAATTGTTCTTCGGTGTGAAGTGACTCAACCACTGTAGTTATTACAGAATCCATTACTCTGTACCTGTAAATAATAAATCGAATTTATATAAGTAATTGAGATTTTTGTAAATGTTGTTTACACAACAAACATTTTATCTCTGTGATTTAATTTAAATTTTTCTTAGGTATTCGAATGAACAAAGTTTTGTTTTATATTTGATGTTCTTATTTCAGTCCAACAACTTTAAGGTTACAAACGAATAACTCTATTTTCTGTATGTTACAACCTTAGGATCACTTATTCCATAGATACAATAATCTGTAAGTAATACTTTATACTTACTGATCGACCATATTATCGTAGTTCGCAATGATATAGTCAAGAAGGTCATCACTGTTGTAAGCATGAGAGGCAATGGCTTCGATGGAATAAGCCCTGTCCTGGAGACGGATTGGGTTTCCTTCCTCGTGGATGTTGGTTAGGTATCTGGAAGGAAGGTTTATGGATACAAGTTAATTATCTTAGTACTAGACCGTTTGTGAGATAGGAAGTACTTTTCCTTGTACATACATACATACACATAACGCCTGATTCCCTGTAGAGAAGACCAAGATTACGGATTTCCATTTGTCCCGATCCTGACAGACCACTTTCGCTTCATTGACATTCATACATCTTTTCATACACTCTCGGTGGTTAAAGGTACTCCTAACGTCACCTTTTTTTCAAAATAGCGTCTATCTGACTGTTATATGTCTTATTAGGCCGGCCCCTACGTAACCGCCCTTCTTTGTAGCTGTAATTTTTACAATTGTAACTACCTATGAGTACTGAATTAATGATAAATTGGATCACAGTTAATAGGAGTTAAAGATATAAAATTTAGGAAAATTTAATTAGTTGTGTTTTTATTCTAAGGCGTGTTACAACGAACGTTACTTAATGAATAGATTTCTATTTTACTAACAATAGAGGCTAAGAGAGGTACTAACAAACGGAAAATGATTAGTAAAGCAAATGCATTTAAGACTCCAATCAAGTGTAATTTTCAACATACATACATTGTCTTCTTTGAAATTTATAAAAAAATAGGTACAAACTTAAACTACCTTCGCAATTACAGAAATGGAAACCTGAACCTCTGACTACCCAGCAAAGGTTAATGGTCGTGAATGCGTTTGTCTTTTGTACAAACTTATATTTATATATAGCGCCTATATAATAATATATAAATCAAGTAGAGGCAAAACCTAAACACAACCAACATGCATCACTCTAAACTCTACTTCTACCAAGAATCAAACCCACAACCTCAGATAAACTTACGTCTTAACAAGTTCATTAGTGGCGCATCCAAGAGCCGTTTGGATGACTATTGCCTCGTTGGCTACGTTGGTCTCCTGCATCTTCTGATAGAGGAAGGAATAGTCATCGTCCTCCCCTTCCCTGATGCCGTTGCAATAGGCTACTGGACGGAGACTGGGTGAGATCCTGAAAAGCAACATTATTACACCAATTGAACTAGCCCCTTGGTAAGTACATTTAAGACTTGTGTTAAGGGTACCAGTCAATGTATATTTAAGAAATATATACTTATTATATATAGATAAATACATATATAGCATATATAATCAACGACCAGACTGGAAAGTAGTAGAAAAGCGTAGTTCGTAACTCTGCCTCCACCGGGAATCGAACCCGGGACCTCACGATTAGCGTTCAGGTGTCTAACAGATCGCGCCTCGGAGGTCGTCAAAATGATATAACGTGATGAAACTATATGAGTAAGGTAAGTGACATGTGATAGGTGGGATGTAAATGTAAAGCAAAATAACTTGGTTGAGGTGATAAATTTTGAAGAACGGGACAGAGGGCAAACTTTGGGTGAAAGTCAAACTCAAATGTTTTTATTCAACATAAGTACAAGTACAGTACATTAATTGAAAGTCAAAACATTTGCCTGACACTGGTTGTCTCTTAGCATTGAAATTCTACCGTTGGTTCGGAAGCCCTGGCTCGGAGAAGAACCAACAAGAAACTCCGGCTTTCAGGATTTTTTGCCCAGTGCCAGTTACAAAGACAAATTATACAGAAACATAATTTAACTTCGTATACTGAGGCAGCACCTTTTCACTGCATCAAGGTTTCCATTTTATTTGAATGTTTGTATTGTGTTCCAACGTAAATTGCAATATGCAGTGAATTAACTATTTTTCATTCTTTCTTTCTTTGTAGGGAAACCTTGAAAACTGACAAAAATATTCCGTATTACTACCTTGCTAACTCAGATGGGTAAGCTAGCTGTGTCCGAGTTACCTATAATAATGAATGTGCCTGAGTTTCATCCTAGCTAACTAGCTTAATTTGTTGCAGTCAACGCTAAAAGTGCAGTCCCAGGAACTTTTTCAAGGTTTACGTTTTTAACAACAAAAAACTATTTTTTTCATTTCGAAGCACGCGAACGTATTGTGGTCATCACATGCATAGTAGCGCCAGTTTTAAAATGAAAAATATTGTCTTTTGTTCTTATAAACTTAAACCTTATAAAAAGTTACTGGGACTTCACTTTTAGCGTTGACTGTACATATACCAACTATTATTGACTTATATTTCCAAGACCATCATAACCTAAAAAACCAAAACTAATGTTTATGTTTTGGAAGTATATATACTCGTATATATAATATTGTAGGGCGTTATTACTTCAATTGAACTAGACCCTTGGTAAGTACATTTTAAGACTTGTGTTAAAGGTACTAGTCAACGTATATTTAAGAGATATAAACTTATTATATATAGATAAGTACATATATAGCATAAATAATCAACGACCAGACTGGAAAGCAGAAGAAAAGCGTAGTTCTTAACTCTATCTCCACCGGGAATCGAACCCGGGATCTCACGATTAGCGTTCAGGCGTCTAACCGATCGCGCAACGGAGGAGGAGTATATTACTTACTTGACACCATTATCCTTATAATTCTTGAAGAGGGCGACAGTGTTGTTGATGCAGCCTTTATGACCTAATTCACAGGCAAAGTATAGTACTTGCATTCGATTCCTAAGTGTTTCAAAGGAGTCTGTGCTGCGTTCTTCATAGCCTAGCTCTTTAATTATGGGTTCTAGGAGATCTAAGATGTATTCCTGGAAAAGAGAAATCTGTGATGGACTGGTATTTTAATATACCTAAGGTTTATTATTCTAATTTGTTTCTCATATGTGCAGGTAAATACCAAATACCAAGACTTGGGTTTTAAAATTATTTGAATTTAGGATAGAAACCTGTCGTCAATATTTTATATGAATGAATGCCTTCACAATCGCGAAAGATTTGGTGTAGGTATTTAAATAAATAGAGATTTTAAAAAGTACTCAATCTAATAGATAAATAGAGAGGCTTATCTTAGCTTATTTTGAAATATCGAATAAATACTTTCTTAATATCTTCTTACTAGCCATCGTCATTTTCCCAAAACTTTGGCCCCACTCAATAAAAGACAAAAAAAACATAAACTTCTTTGTAATTTGTTTTAAAAGCAGCGATTATATATACAGTTCCCTACCCATCACGTTGGGTGCTGTCTATCTAAAAAACGCGGGTTTAGAGTGACCCACACCCAACATACCTTCGAAATTTCGGAGATGGGCAATCAAGCCTATGTCTACTCTGAATAAAAAAGGAAGTGTATATTCACAACTCGTGAAGGGTATGCATGTATATTGGTACTCACATCAATCTGTTCCACCAGATCAGTGCCTATATACTTGTTCCTCAAGTCTTCAAGACCCTCGACTGCAGCAAACCACACAGGATAGCTGGTCTCCGAATCTAAGAATGGCAGGATTTCATTCAGGAGACTGAACTTCACAACATCAGCGGCGAGAAGGGCGAACAGGTCGTTTACTACCTGAGAAATGATAATGGAAAGGTTAATGGGTGTGAGTGAGGGAAGAGATTTGTAAGGATCGTTGAATGTGGTGTGTTCAAGTGGTGGTCAGTGGTGATTGATACTCTGGCTTTCCTGTAAGGGACATAAAGCGTAAATATATATAGCTGTACTACCAGAGAATTAATATTTCTAAGCGTCAATTAAGAGTATTGTTCGCGGAAATGAGCGAAACGACTGTTTTCATTTTTCAGTTTAAACCTATTTAGAACTTACTGACACCTATCATACTTTCAAGGTAGCATAATGAAAGACTGAAATTGATGACTGAAGTAGTTTCAAGAGTCAAATATCAATAAATACGTAAATATGAACGCATAAAGTTGATAAAAAATCAGAAAAATGGCGCAAACAGGGTTTTGTATTTTTTCGTTTATTTTGTCACGGAGTAAGATCTGAAATCAAAATATACAATAATGGGTTCTCTAAATACTAAATAATTTGACTTAAAACATATAAGGTCCTGTTTTATTCATAATACTGCAGTTTTCGTAAGTATAAAACGCCCAATTTTGGACCGCCGTCTTTTACATACATTTTTATATGGAGAGTTTACGCGTGCGCCGCGAGTCGCTAGTTTCAATAGATCGCGAACAGTCTTTGGCGAATGCCAGCGTGAGAGCACGTCCATTTTGTTGGCGATGACAGCTAAACCGCTAGATAATCACACGAGATCAGTTATTTCTTAGTTCAATAAGTGAAATTTGGAAAACAATGTGTAATCACTTTGGTGTTTGAGGTTATTGCTTATTATATTACAAGCGATTTTTTTCTTTCGAAGTGAACTGCTAAAGTTGATTTATTCTACATGTATATTTTAAGAAGTATTTTACTTGATGCGACGCCATATTTGATATAAATTTATTCTTGCGTCATTTATGCCTATGACAGGTACATATCAGACATGATATGAAAAAATCATGATAATGAATGTAAATAATTTTGATTTACCGCTTGATGTTTCGGATATTATGACAAGAAGTTGAGAATACATACATGATACATTCTGACATCACTTCAGCTTTCTTCACAGTAGGTAGGCAGCAATTAGTGAACCCCAGGATAGGTTATTTATGCTATATATATACGCACACACACGCATATACATAATTATATATATACATAACTATATATTATGCATTACGACCGTGACCGAATTCAGGGTAGTCAGAGGTTAAGTATGCATTTGTGATGCTCGAAATCATAAATATACATTTGGGATGCTCTTTGGCAACTTGAATTTGAGTATTTGGCGAACTGCAGAATAGGTTATACCGGTGCCGGACAGATATACGGAAAGAACGGGAGTTGGTTAGATTTTGATTTTTTTACGACTCAGACTCACCTCTCTCAAGAAGGGTAGACCGCGGAGCAATTTTTTAGAGACAAATTGCTATCGAAATCCGAATTCGGTCACTAGGCTCTCATAACGGAGTTGGAGGTCGCACCAAAAAAAACATATTTACTATACATATCCTGCTGCCCAAAATTTTGCTCAGTAGTCTGTAGGTATTTGTTTGCTTCGTCAAACTTTACGCATAAATCGAAGAAATTATATTTTTCGAAGTTTTTTTCTAGCTCAAAACAATACGAAAATACAAGCGCAGTACTAGGCTCACAGACTCCTACAGGAGGTCGGGTTAGAGTACTCACTCAAGTACGTTCAAATACACTATTTCTTATTGTTACTATAAAATTACAATTATTTACCACAAGTGATTAATTATCTAAATATTGATTACTTTTATATATTTATGACTACAATGTTTTTAATATATATTAATAAATAATAAGTTGTTGAATAACCTGTTTATAATTTATTAGTGATTGTTTCGTTTACAATTCAATTGATACACGGAACGTGCATCCGCCATGACAGTAAAGTTTGTTATGATTTTGTTATATCAAGTTTGATGTGATTTATTTCAGTGTTTTTGAAACTATCGTAGTATGGAACCTGTTTATATCGCAAACATAAATAACATTACATAAAATATCCCCTATTATCCCGCCGCATTACTTTGTGAATCGATATTTATAGTAAAATGCTTCGTCACTCATAGCATAAGAATTCACAAATGAAATAACAACAATTTATCTGCAAGAAATCTAATTCATCATACTGATTTGATATTGACTTATATTAGCTTTGATTTTACTTATTTTAGATATAAACAGAAAGGTAACCTCAAAAGTATTTATCCCAGAGATAAACAAGGGGCTGCAATTGTTTCACACGGACTTGTTTCTATAACAAAACATCGATTTTGTTTTAGAATAAGGTGGTAGGTATCTGTGAGAACATAGTAAACTAACTTGACGCATACTGTTTAGAAATGATATCAAATGTATTCATAGTATTTAAAACAAACCGCTATAAAGAATGATTTGATATGTTATAATATCAAGTACTAAATGTTATGTAAATCCACTAAGTTCGATAACAAATAAAAACTAAAACATGTAAGAAATTCTAGATTCCCAAACAGATTTCTCTTGAGTCTAACAAACCACTTTTACACAACCAATTATTAGTTTCTGTTTTATATGTCAAAACGTAAAAGTAGCTATTATAGCATTCTTATATCCAAGGTATTGCTTTTAATTATTACGATTTATTATTATTATTTTACAGCAGCTGTAACGTAAAACGTAAAAAAATAGCTGACAGTTACAGTTTCTGAGAGCTAATAATCATCTTACCACTTTCATACGCCAGACTGTTACTATATCAAATTAACAAATAATAAAGTAGGTAGGTACGCTTTGTCAGGTCAGGTGTATGTGTTTTGAGTATGCCGAGAATACACATCATCGTGACAAAATGCTTATAATTAAATCGTAGTTACTAAAGTAACTGAAAACTATCTACGAGTGCGCGGGATCTCTGTTTATAGTTTTATAATTCTGAATAGGTACAAAATACTGTGCTCACATTACGTCGCTGCCGCCGATCTCGATTGATATGGCTACGTCGCGTCGTGTCGTTACCCGACAGACGAATACAAAAAACCTATATACAAAATATGCATTCACATCCCTTTCGGGGTAGTCAGATGTAGAGTCGAATCCCAATCGTTACCTGATTATCAATAGCCAATAGATGATTTACTAAGGTCCTTACATAACCAAACCAAGCTCCCTTACTAAAACAACAGCACGTGAACAATTTAAATGGTCACCCATTCAATTACTTCCCACGCCTCCGTTGTGCTTAACTTCGGTGATAGAACGAGAACCAGTGTATAAATCACAACCGTAAAATCCTATTATTTACGATCACAACTACGCGATAACGCGATTCAAATACTTACCCAATATTTCAGCAAAATCATTATTGACATTACATAACACAAACTAATAATTGACAGTATAATAGTAGTTTATCAGGATCAAAAGAAATCTGTATGGAAATCGAAACATTTACATTTTCCGTATGACAGCCCGCCTTTAAAAGTCTGCGCCCCTGGTACATATTCGTAGGCGGCGCGTCGTCATGATCAAAACTATCTGTCACGTTCGACAGAGAATATCTGCTAAGAAGTCGGTCTGGATTGTCGAATCACACAATGTTTATTTTATGCTAGATAGATAATGTACGTTTTATTTATTTAATATTCTGTCCGGCCGCTAAAAACAGCACTTACTCGCACGGTACTCAGCGCCGCTGCGCTAGAAATTTCGGATTTTTGACAGTTCGTGAATTTATTTTTGGAATACAATACCCTTAAACAGAATCGCAGATTTTGTAGTGCTCTAGAATGTAATGTAAGTAATTATGAAAGGAACGGTTTTAACTTGTGAACAAATTATACGTATAGGTATAAACTGAGTAAACATTATAAGAAAATACAGTTCTATACAGTTGGTAGTTATACGGATAATTTTATATCATATCAAAATATTAATATAATAACAGCCTCGATATTTAAGCTAAAGTGACTCATGTGTTATTTTATTTTATCAAGGTTATGTCAACTCGGAAAGGAATGAAAAAACTTGAGTACGTTTGTAAATATTTTACCTTAGCCCGATTAAGTTCATGGATGTTGATTCTGTCGGAACTCTTGAGGGCATTCCCAATGATCTCCCAGCTCCTTTCATCGTAGTTTACTCTGTAGAAACCTGTAATGAATAAGAAAATCAAATACGTTGCCTGATAATTCTGATTTCTTATTTGTATATTTATTTCTTATACTTGTGTTACATAGAATAAAATATTTGTTATTGTGTCTCTAAACGGTGATATTGTGTGAAGAGCACTTTTAAAGGTCTGAAACTTTTGCAGATACGATGGCACTGAAACTTTTGGCAAATTACTGACATATTATCCAATAAACTCGGGACCTACATAATTCCTTAAATTACACCACAATCCAGACTAACAAAGACTTAAAAAATCAATTATTTGTTTAAATAGTAAATTTAAAATGCCAAGCTAGGCAACTCTGATACTATTGCTAAAAGTGACCCAAGACACATTAAGTCTGAGGTTATGTCCACTCCGAAAGGGATTATAGAAGATAATTAAACATATTTTTCTATTTAGTCCACCTGAAAGGCATTATAATAATAATATACGTAATTGGACATTATTACACCAATTGAACTAGCCCCTTGGTAAGTACATTTAAGACTTGTGTTAAGGGTACTAGTCCACGTACATTTAAAGTCAAAGTCATATAATCAACGACCAGACTGGAAAGCAGTAGAAAAGCATAGTTCTTAACTCTGCCTCCACCGGGAATCGAACCCGGGCCCTCACGAATTAGGACGTGAATATACATGTATCCATAATACCTGTTTCCTGCACATTGAATATAATCCAATCATCTGCACCAGCTTGGCCAGAGATGTTGAAACTGTATCTTTCAGAATCCATAACGAAAATTGGTTTCGTGTCATTAAAGTTCTTTTCTTGGGAAGTGGTATACGTGATGGGAATCAGGTAGATTTCGTTGGATGAGTGGGATGAATCTTCGTAGAAACGTTTCTGGAAAGTAAATGAAGTAAGTTTCGGTAAGAGAAAACATGGTGAGGAAATCTACCTATCCCTGGAGATAGGGTACCCGATGCCTATCGCGTTGGATGCTGTCTTTTTACTGAAACTCGGGTTTTGACCTGCGTATACCTAACATGTCTATGGAATTTCAGAGATGGACACATAAAAAGAAGTGTATTAAAAGGTTTACGACTTATATATTTATAAGACAACGTATATATATAAAAGTCATGAAACCTATGTTAGTATCTGTATACAGTGGCATGTTTTAGCATCTGTCACGTTAGATATTGATAAACGGATAAAAAGTGATTTCCAATCGCTTCTTTTGTTGTATCCATAAACCACGGCATGGTTCAGCATCTGTCACGTTTGATATTTATAATCAGATAAAATATTATTTTTCAAACGGTAAATAGCGTCACAATTCGCATTTTATGTTGGACATCAAACATCTAACTATTCCTTTACAGAAAAAACTCATTTGTTTGTCAAACTCACCTGAACCAAGGAAACCTCTCCACTCTCCCTGTTAACCTCAACAGTGACCAAAGGATGACCAGCCTGTGCCACCCAGGATGCCATGACACTGCTGACTGTGACCGAGGGGTATTGGGCAAGAGAGTTCTCGGTGAAGACTCCTAGTTCCAAAGCCAGGTAGAGGTCTGAAGGAGTACCAACGTCGAGTCTCCTGGTAAAAGGGAAAAGTTTTGGGTACAGGTGATGTAAGTAAGAGTAAGTAAAGATAGAAGAAATGAAAGTAAGTAACTTAACGTTAACTGAATTTAACAATGTAGTCTAGTCTAAGCTATACAGACACCTTTTTTGAGTTTTATTGACAACAGTTTTCTATGCAAGATTTTGAATAATCAAAAGAAAAACGTGATTCATCACGCCGTCATGCAAAACAAATTGTTTCCTGTGCAAATATTGCTAGAAAAACGCTGTTTTTTAATCAATTACTTATAACATTTTTTAGAGACTTTGTTCTATTTATTTAAGATCTTTTTATAATCTCACATACTTATCCATTGTCAGGATATGTAAAGCTGCAAGTAAAGCTAAATATTCCTCAAAAATCCTTGCTTATCATTACATCGAACCCCACCAGTTCTATACAACTAACCTTCTCTGCAAATACTCATTCAGCGAGATCCTAAAAGCAGACTCCCCTACAAAGTGGCTGATCATCCTAATGACAGCTCCAGCTTTCTGGTACGACATGTAGCCAAAATGTGCGCTGATTTCTGATGGAGAATTGACTTCTGAATTGGAAATGGGTGCTGGGTTTGCTTCTTCATCAGCTTTGTAAGCTGGGTAGGCGGAGCCTGTGACCAGCATGTTTTGGGTTGATAGTGAAGGTTCCACCTGTAGGAAAGGGTAGATTATTAGTTCATGAATGGCTACGGGTATTGTGTCAAACTTGGGTTAGTACAAATTGTTAAAAAGACTTAAAAAAATATATTTATAAGAAAATATATTGAAAAAAGGTGACACGTTCGAAGGACCTATAACAGCTGAGTGGGTATGAGGAGGTGTATGAGTGTCAATGAAGCGAAAGTGATTTGTCAGGATCATGACAGATAGGGATCCGTGATTTCTGTCTGTCACGATGACTGGTTCATTGACTCTTATACACCTTTTCATACCCACTCGGCGGTTATGTATGTAAGACTTAAAATACTCTGATTCGAATGTAAATTTAATGAGACAAGGAACATAAAATCAACAGGCAGTCTATAAGCTAAACTTATATTGTTGATGCGTTTCGTTTACGATAATCTTTTGAAATGTTTAGAGAGCATGGATAAACATTGGGTACGAGGTACAAAGATTGTCAATCAAAATTTGTACGACTAAGGTGTTAAAAGGTGGTATAAGGGTTTTATAAGGATCAATTCTTATTTTAATAAATGTACTTTATTGAATTCTTGTTTCTTTTTCATACGAATGTACGTAGTGTGAAGAACAGAAGAGCATGTATGATAATGGGTGTGAGTAAAGCCAGACAGATTTGTCAAGATCGCTCCAGGTGGCGATCGATAGTCTCTGCCTATTCCGTTGGGGACGTAGAGGCGTGAATGTATGCATTTCATCATCACAATAAAATCTCCACTTACAAAACTAAGAATATAATCCTGGAAGAAATTAGCGAAGCCCTCGTTCAACCAGGTATCACTCCACCAGTGACACGTGACCAGGTTTCCGAACCACATGTGGGTGATTTCGTGGGCTATGATCTGGGATACCCTGTACTTGTAATAGGGGTTGGATTCCGCAGGGTCGTAGAGGAAAAGCGCTTCTCTGAAATGAAGGAGTTAGAGAATATTTAGGTAGAATAAAATTTTAAATCTACTTAAGATACGTGGTAATTTTAAACTAGAAAGTTTGATTTCAAGTAGTGGATTTATGGAAAGTAATTGATCTTTTTTGGATAGTAAAATAGCCAATGACGATTTAATATCAAATTTAGCGTTTGTTTCAGATAAACAATATATTTTGGATTTAAATAGTTAAAGGAAAATACCACTTTTATGTAAATATTTGATATTTGAGCTACACAAAATATATTCAAAGACACTGAAATACCTAAACCTACCTGTAGGTAATCAATCCCCAATTCTCCATGGCACCAGCTCGGAAATCCGGTACAGACACATGATCCATCTTCAAATTCACATCAGTCGAGTAATAATCTATGCCAAAGTATTCACTTAGAGCCTTCTCTAATCTTTGGCCTATGTCAAAGGCGTATAGAGTTTGGTTTACAGCCTCTGGTCTCGTGTGGACCCCAAATTCATTGGTACCTTCAATAGTATAGTTGGCTACGGCATATTCAGATACGATAAAAGCTAGTAAGTAGCTTGACATCTTGGGTGTTGGGTAGAATACGTCAAGAACGTTGTCGCCACTGTAAAAAAGACAAACGTATTAACCCTTGCGGGGTCAGAGGTTCAAGTGTCCATCTCCGCAATTACGAAGGTTATTCTATGGTCCCATCGAACCCACGTACCCAGATAGTCAGAACTCAATGTGACAGGTTGTAAGCCGTTTCGGCGTTTACAACCACTGACTATCACTGTAAGGATGGAAATAACGAGTTAGTTAGGTTGAGATTGGGTAGATGTCGCAAAGTGTGGGTTTTAGTTTGATAATAGTAATTATTTTTTAAATCCACACGTGTATATTTTAAATTATAATTACGGTTTGTCTTGGGTTAACTTACATATTTGGGCATTTCGTCGTAATATTTTTTCCATTTCTTTCTCTATAAAAGTTACAGACATTTTTAACTAGGAAAAGTGCATGAAAATTATCTCAGACTATATACATTGCTTATTTTAATACACTGCGATATTGTTACTAGTAATGTTGTTACTAATAAGTGACCACGGAGATATTGTCATGTGTCCAAAGTACTGTCCAACCCGAAAGGGACTAAAGTAAGTTAATTTATACGTATGTGATATTATGATGTAATATAACTTACTTAGGAATGGACGATTCCAATTTAGTATTAGCTAGCGTCTGGCTGTAGTGTGCCGGTCTGTCGATTGACAGTACGAACACTGCCTTGTACTGTGGTTCGTCGAAACATGGGAATACCTGAAATAGAGTAAAAATAGTAGGTTAGTGAAAGATAAGATTCATACAGAAAAGCTAGGGAAGTGATGCTGTGTAGATATGAGACGTCAGTTTTATACAAAAAAGTTTTTGAATTACAAAAATTTGTTTTTTTATCTCCTTTTTCATGAAATTTTCGAAATTCTGTATGTTATGGATTATTTTTACAATTTCTTCTTTGATAGATTACAATATATCCAAAAATGACATAAATCTGGTGTCTAAAACCATTTCACTTATATCTCAGTTAAGGTAGACCCAGTGTAAAAAAAAGATCTGGGTGAGTCAGATGGATTGTAACGTAGGGATTATAGTAATGATAAGGGTAATATTAAAAATATATAACCTAAGTGATAGTTCTTTGAGAAGATTGAATTTACTCATAGTTAAGGATTAAACTGCAGATAACTTTGATTTCTAAGTATCTATAATTTTTGACAACTTATTATCTCTCATACAACAACAAACAACAAACGCAATCACGACCATTAACCCTTGCGGGGTAGTCAGAGGTTTAGGTTTCCATCTCCACAATTGCGAAGGTAGTAATTCTATGGACACCTCTCTCATTTTAGAACTTTATTTATATGTTACGAAATGCTCACTGTAAAATAATTCTATATAAATAGTCAATGAAAACCAAACGAGTAATCTCTGAGTTTTACATTCATACACATCACACCTGATTCCCTATAGAGGAGTAGGCAGGGATCACGGATCCCCATTTGTCCCAATCCTGAAAGACCACTTTCGCTTCATTGACACTCATACATCTTCTCATACACACTCTTTTTACACACTGAGTTTTACACGTGCAATCATACATACTCTTCTTGTTTCTGTCTTCTTTATCATTCTATATGTAATCTATTTGTAAACAGAGCAGGTATTACACCTACCCTTCTGGCGTGTGTTGGTTCCAACTGAGTAGCACCAAGCCATCTGAAATACACAAAGTTATAAATAAATAAAATAAATAAAATTCCTTTTACTCACACTAAACACAGCATATACACAAATACAGAAAAGAATTAATTATATAATAATTTACATTTATGGAACCAAGCGCAGATGGCAAACCCGCGCAAATGTGAATAGGATTTGTCTCAGCTAATGTTGATTGTCTCAGTTACATAGGGCTTAAATAAAAATGGCATTGTATGCCAAAATAATACAGTCCCAACCCAAACCTAACCTTTGGTGTGCGTTTAGCTATATTTTGGTGTACATTTCAGTATTTTTGATGTGCATTTAATTATGTTCTATTAAAAATCTAACTAGCTCTTTTCTAGACATATTGTAGGAGGTGACTTAATATATTTTTTATGTTTTCTCTAATGTTATTTATTAGGCGATGTATTCGCAACCCGATGTATTTAAAGCGAAATTTGACACTTTTGCTGGTTTTAATGGTGAAAATTGACACTTTTTCGGTCACTCACTATGAACTTCATATATTACTGATCTGATATTGAACTGCGTTTGTGCTACGTATTAGTAGGTTTGGGCTCCTGATTATGAAAATAGACACATATTGAAGAGCTGTAAGAATTGTTATTTATATAAATCTGAGGTCATATTAAGACAAATTCGGGTTTAAATTGCAAAAAACCAATACATACGCATTCACTTTCTCTAGTCCTTTTTATAGACAAAACGTCGGGGACGCACTTAAATCTCCAGCTTGCTAGCCCATCGCCCATTAGATTCCATTTACCCTTAGTCTCTTAGTCGCCTACTACAACATGCCGAGAGGAACGGCAGCTAGTTAACATTATTTTTTACGTCCCAGACTAATTAACATATAGCATTTGTTAGTGGTTTATGGTAATTAACACAATATTGTAGAGTGCAAAGCCTAAATGCAGAAAAATATCAAAATGTTTAGACTTGTAGATAATTCTAAATCGACTTAACATTCTATGAGTTCGAAGGACCAATATTCATAACCTTCCCTAAAAAACAATCCAATATAAAAGAGGCTTTTTGATGACCCTACCATATCTGACGTTAAGGTCTTAGATGACAATACGAGATGTTTTGCAAGACAATATCAAGAGATATCGAATCTTATCACTGTACTCGAGAATGGCTGTTGACAGGGAGATATATCTACAATGTACCGATTTCGCGTGAACCTATACTTCTATACTAATATTATAAAGCTGAAGAGTTTGTTTGTTTGTTTGAACGCGCTAATCTCAGGAACTACTGGTTCGAATTCAAAAATATTTTTTGTGTTACATAGACCATTTCTCGAAGAAGGCTTTAGGCTAAATAACATCACCCTGCTACTAATAGGAGCGTAAAATACAATATAAAAATCAAATTATAATGACAGTGCCATCTATGTTTCATGTAATGAAAACTTCTGAAAAATAATGTGGCAGTTTATTTGATATTGCTTGTGTTTAAATATATGTAAAGAGAAATATTTGTCTTTCTTGTCGTAGTTACTAGTTGAACAGAAGTATAGAAATAGGAGGCGACTATAGGACTAAAGGTCAATGGAAACTAATCGACGATAACTTAGGATGATTTTAAGAGATTCTCGAGATTTATACTCATGATTAATAACTGACGAGAATAATGGCGTAAGTTTTTATACACAAAGTATTTCCTTTGCTACCCAACGTTTCGGCTATGTTGCAAAGGTCATGATCACGGATCAACTGTTGGGTAACAAAGGTAAGAAATATACGCTTTGTCTATAAAATATACGCGAAAAGTCCCGTTTTCCTTGTAAAGTCTACACGGTTTAATCCGGAAAAAATTAAAGAACGTGATTGTATATGTATCTATGAACTAAAATCCACTATTCCTTAAATACACTAGCAAGGGAACAGTGATAAGTATGTGCATATCTTACTTCGTTTCTACATAACATCAATGCTAATTCACTCGTTAAAATGCTCTTTTCATGTGGGTTCCGTTAGTAATGTTAGGCAAGGTTGATAATAAAATAGTACATGTATTTTCAATGACATTGCTCAACCATTGTAATAGAATGCCATAAACTACAGTTAGTTACAGTTACTTTAATTAGATTTATTTAATATTTTTGATTTAAATTAAGTAATTGTAATGACAACTTTTCCGGTGGAAATGTTTTTTTTTTTGACTTTCAATAAGTGATTTTATAATCCTCATATTGAATAAAAAGCATTTCATTTCATTTCATTACATTCTTCTATTCACACCTCTAAGTCTCTAAGAGGATAGACAGAGACTATCGATCGCCACTTGGAACGACAAAAACGAAAGACTAACGCGTTCACGACCAATTATCCTTGCAGGGTAGTCAGAGGTTCAGTTGTCAATCTACGAAATTGTGAAGGCTGTAATTCTATAGCCATCTCAAACCCACGTGTTAACCAGATAGTCAGTACTCAATGTGCCAGGTGGTCAGCCATGTCGCTATTTACAAGCACTGACTATTACTTGTTGAAACAGGTAGGTTTCCTCATCGTAATATCCGATGCAGGTGGAAAATGTATTTTTATTAAGAAAATGTACTAATTCATTAAACGTCATTTCCATTACCAATACACATGCTCAAACGGGATTTCAACCCTGTACCCACTGATACAGAGTCAAGCCCCAAACAACCGTGCTATGTGGAATATAATTAAAAAAAATTAAAATACTCACTTTCTCGTTCCATTTTCATAATAGGAGCTTCTATAGAACCCATTCAAATCAGTCTTCAAATATCCCACATAGGATATAGTCACCGTATACTCAACTCCGACTTCCAAACTAGTAGCCAAATTGATATAGACAAAACTGTACTCAGTATCAAAAGTCAACGGATTACTCGCGTTCAACGCCAGATAACCCCTTGTTTCACTGACCGTAACATTCTCGGCCGTAAAGTCAAGATACTGTGAATGCAGCTTAATTTCCTTCACATCAGCTACAGTAGTTTCCAATTTAATTTCGACTACCCCGTCAAACGTAAAAGCTTTTGCGTCACCAGTGTCGAAATAGGGGCGTAGAGTTATGTGGTAGTGACTGGGTGTTAAAGGGGAGTTAAGGCGGTAGTTGGGGTCGGATCCAGCTGTGATGGTCACCAGAAAAGTGATGAAGAAGATGCATCGTTGAAACATGCCTGAAAAGAAGGTTTCGTTGGTTAGTGAGAGGTTGTACATATATTCACTACTTCTCTAACGGGCTAGATCGATCGCCACCTGGAACGATTTTGACAAATCTCACAAAGGTTTGGGTTGGGTTTTGGTGTGCAAAACAGTATTTTTTACTACTTATCACGTTGGGTGCTGTCTATCTAGTGATACGCGGGCTTCGAATGACCTATACCTAACATGATTAATAGCAAACGGGACTTATCGCGTATGTTTTTAAATAATAAAGTTACCTTTATTAACTTTAGTAACTTTATTATTTAAAAACATACGCGATAAGTCCCGTTTGCTATTAATCATGAGTATAAATCGCGAATCTCTTAAAACTATACCTAACATGCCTTCGAAATTTCCGAGATGGACACTCAAGCCTCTGACAGAGTAGTCAGAGGCTTGAGTGGCCATAATAAAAAAGGGAGTGTGTATACACAAGTCGTGAAGCGTATGTTTTTTTTTACATACTCACATACCTACCTACCTACGGCGCTGCGCTGAATCTGCATTAGTGTAGATTGAGGCTACACGAGTCGTGCAAAGAGGGCAGAGACCGAGAAAGCGTTGAGGATTCAGTGCCCCGAATTCAGCAGCAGCATTTAATAATAATAAATCTTTATTGGAATCCACTAAAATTTCATAATTAATATATAATAACAATTAAATTTCAATGCATAATTTAACAAAATTTCGATAACAATAATAATTAAGGAATAAGTAAAATAATGAAGCAACCAAACTGTAGCGATTGTATGGTGGGATCCCAAAAGGCGACCAGTTTGGTGGGCGTCTGCTAGGCCTAGGCTGCGCAGAACCACCGATTAGCATTTAGCTGCCTCGTGACAACGTGATCGGCACGTTTTCGTCTTAGCTATAAATTTATGTTCATCTCAGGTAAAGTCAATGTTATAGTTTTAAGAGATTCGCGATTTATACTCATGATTAATAATTAACGGGACTTATCGCGTAAGTTTTTATATAATAAAAATACTTTTAATAACCCGACTTGACCATATGAAACGTCAGTCTGCCCGTGACCATGGCTACTGCAACGTAGCCGAAACGTCGGGTTAATAAAGGTAATTTTATTATATAAAAACTTACGCGATAAGTCGCGTTAAATTAATCAAAAGTCAATTTTGTTCCCAACTCAAACGCATTCACTAGTGTAGTTAGTTCGTAATTAGATTATGTACTTAATATAGTTTTAGATAGTAAGTGATTCTAGTTTATATCCTGCACCCTCCGATTCGGGCCCATCTATTTAATTGGTGTGTAAACATAAGAGTTCTTAAATCTGTGATCATACTAAAAGATAGGTAGCTAGTCACCATTCTAGTTACGTCACAGACTAACATAGAACTGGTTTGCTAATATTTTTCTTGTGGCATTTTCCCTTCAAATAAGAACAGAACACTTAAGCAAAGATAACATTAGGTTACGTTTATAGTGTGTGCCTGGATAAACAATGCAAACAAAGTTAAGAAATACATACTCATGATGATTAGTACATATCTTCTTGATTATACTAACACCATTACATATACATTCACGTCGTTGAATCTCTTTCGAGGTGGACAGAACCTCGGAGATATAATATCTCTTAGGTCACTTAATAGCAGGAAACATTGATGATTTAAAGTCAAAGTCAAATGTTTTTATTTAACATAAGTACAATTACAGTACATTTATTGAAAGACAAAATATTTGCCTGACACTGGTTGTCTCTTAGCATTGAAATTTTACCGTTGGTTCGGAAGCCCTGGCTCGGAGAAGAACCAACAAGGAACTCCAGCTTTCAGGATTTTTTGCCCAGTGCCAGTTACAAAACCAAATTATACAGAAACAATTATCTTTGCACATATAGCTTAGATGCACTCATTGCCAACCCCGAGCATCGGCAAGGTAGTCTCCGACCGCGTAGTAAGCGCCCCGGACTAGTCGGCCTCTAATTCTAGTCTTCAATTAAGGTAATAAAGTAGTTTAGTATTTCCTATGCCACTTATTTGCATAAATATTGAGGTTGCGATGTCATAATGAAACATTGGTGACAAGTTGCTAGCAACAAGAGATTTACCTTTTACTCTTTATAAGGCAGCTAGTTAGCATTCATTTTACGTCCCAGACTAGTACATGACATAAATATACCATCTCATTTTGACTTCATCCGTGGCGCGATCGGTTAGACACCTGAACGCTAATCGTGAGGTCCCGGGTTCGATTCCCGGTGGAGGCAGAGTTAAGAACTACGCTTTTCTTCTGCTATCCAGTCTGGTCGTTCATTATATATGCTATATATGTATTTATCTATATATAATAAGTAAATATTTCTTAAATATACGTTGACTAGTACCCTTAACACAAGTCTTAAATGTACTTACCAGGGGGCTAGTTCAATTGTAATAACGTATAAAAATAAAGTAAAAGTATGTAATATTATTATTCTATTTTCTCACTAAATATGAATCTATGAAGAACATTATATAGAAGAGCATGTATAAGAAGAAGTTAAGGGTGTGAGTGAAGCAAGATAGAATTATCAAGATCGTTCCAGTAGCGATCGATCGGCTCTGCCTATTAAAGACGTAGAGGCGTGAAGATACGTATGTATGCTTGTATTTATCTAGTCTGTTTACAATGTTGATCCAGCAATCATAATGTAGCGTTATCACTCAAGTGTTTTGTCTTTCAAGATTACCTTTTGCGCAATATCACACTTCTTGTATGATCTGATGATGGAATAATAATAATAAATAAAGCGTGTTCGGACTTGAAAGGGTAATCATCTGTCTTTCGTATCAGTGTATCGTGAGAGAGTATTGGAAGTGGATTTAGCCGGTATTTAGTGCTAGTCTGGGACGTAAAGGGAAAGACTCACTTAATTTTTTTTACTTAATTTTGTTAAATAACTGTTTTTTTGTGCTGCTATATCGTGGGACAAAAATAAGGTATAGGGATTGCCAAGTTTCAGAGTACCTGGATAAAAGTGGTATCCATGTAACAATAAATTATATATTAATGAATAATACATCTACTCTCTTAGTGAACTAAAGTAATATTCATAATATTGTAGACACTGTATCGCTAACTGAACTAGCCTTTTACTAAATATAAGGCTTGTGTTAAGGGTACTGATCAACGTATATTTAAGAAATATATACTTAACATAGATAAATCAATGAGTAGACTGGAAAGCAGAAGAATAGTGTATATAAACTCTGCCTCCACCGGGAATCAAACCTCGCGACCTACGTCAAATATGAATGACTGAGCATTTCTTAAAACATCAGCGGTGATTCAAGTATCTAAATACCCCAAAAGAGTAAACAATTGTGATGCATACATCTTATTTGCTAAAAGTGACTAGGAGATTAGATCTCATATCTACCGTCTGGTTTGTATCGTAAAAAGCGACTAATATTGTAATAAAATAATAAACCTTCATTGTTCTTAGTAATAATAAAAATGAGTGAGAAATTATTGTCTTCCTAGATGGGACGTTAAAAGAATGCTAACTAGCTGCCGTTCTTCCCGGCATGTCGTAGGAGGTGACTTAGAGATTAGAGGTAAATGGAATGGCAACCTATCACATATGTTCCAAATAAGATCGCAACACCATCGAATGAATATTAATATGTAATATTTGAAACACTGTTAGACCAATTGAACTAGCCCCTTGGTAAGTTCATTTAAGACTTGTGTTAAGGGTGCTAGTCAACGTATATTTAAGAAATATATACTTATTATAAATAGATAAATGAATATATAGTATATATAATCAACAACCAGACTGGAAAGTAGACGAAAAGCGTAGTTCTTTAGTCTGCCTCCACCGGGAATCGAACCCGGGACCTCACGATTAGCGTTCAGGCGTCTAACTGATCGAGCCACGGAGGTCGTCAATTATCCATGGCAAAAAGTGACTTAGGAGATTTTATCGTGTCTTCGAGTTTCTGTGGACCCCGAAAAGGATTAAGGGATGTTATTGTATGTGATTTTTGCTCTAATGCTACTAGTATGAATTATAACTAGCTGCAGTTCTTCTCGGCGTGTTATAGGGTGTAAACGGATAATAGACATTTCACTAGACATCAGCCAAGTCTCTGTCCCTATGTCCATTTGTATGCTTAAATCTTTGAAACTACGCAACGGATTTTAATGCAGTTTTTTTAATAGATAGAGTAATTCAAGAGGAAGGTTCATATGTATAATTACATCCATTTAATAGTGGAATAGGCTATATATTTTAAACCCGTTCAAAGCCGGAGCGGGTCACTAGTTATATAATAATTGTACACCGATATATTGTAGTATAAATTTAAATTATATTATTATTTAAATTATTGTATTTTATTATACATTTTAACGGTTACCGTAAGAGCCAGCCCAATAGGACATATTATGACAGACAGATAGACGCCATATTGAAAAAGGGTGACGTTAGAAGTACCTATAATCACCTAATGTGTATGAGTGTCAATGAAGCGAAAGTGGTTTGTCAGGATCGGGACAGATGGGGATCCGTGATCTCTGCCTTACCCTCTACACGGAATCAGGCGTGATGTGTATTTTACAACGTGAGGAAAATAAATAGGTTTCCTCACTATGATTCTGTAATTAAAAGTATTAATTACATACATAAACACAATGACATGTCTTTCTGAAAATAGAATCTTGGAGATACATTGTTTCTAAAATCACCTTTAACATACATACATACACATCACGCCTGATTCCCTGTAGAGGGGTAGGCAAAGATCATGGATCACCATTTGTCCCCGTCCTAACAGACCACTTTCGCTTCATTGACTCTCATACATCTTCTCATACACACTCGGCGGTTATAGGTACTCCTAACGTCACCCTTTTACAATATGGCGTCTATCTGACTGTTAGCGTACCTAACTATCAGAAATAAGAATATTGTTATATCAAGATTCATTCATATGGAATAATAGTATCAATTGACAGTACTTTGCCTTATATATTCTATTTACTCTCATCCTTTTTATTACTTAAACGATAATATATATACATAAACATTTACATTCATGTCCTTAAATCCTTTTCAGGGTGCACAGAACTCCAGAAATGTAGCTCTTAGATCACTTTTTGGTGTAAAATTGGTGTAGCGCTGTAACATTGATGACAGGTTCCTAGCCCATCACCCAATAGATTCTACATATTTACTCCTAGTCTCTTCGGCGCCTCCAACGACATGCCGGAACGGCAGCTAGTTGGCATTCTTTTTATAACGCTCCCAGTTCAAGGGGGACTGGGAGCGTTATATTTGGATAGATGAACTATAAATATCTGAATGGTTAAAGAGTCTTATGTTATTGGCTTTAAAAGTATTTAAAGGTTGATAAAGATATGAAATAAAAAGATCGAGAATGTTTCGATTTGTTAGTTTAGACTTCCAATATATAGATATGAACTATATTCTCTGCGTTTACTAGGAGACGACTAAAGGATTAGGAGTAAAAGTAATTTATTAGGCGATCAGCAACCTGTCACCAATGTTCCATATGACACACAACCCCAATATTTATGTATGTGTTAATGTACATTATATTAAACGCTTAAAGTGCAGTCCCAGTAACTTTTTATAAGGTTTACGTTTATAAGAACAAAAGACAATATTTTTAATTTCGAAGCACGCGAACGTATAGTGGCCACGACAATGCATAGTGGCGCCAGTTTTAAAATGTCAAATATGGTATTTTGTTCTTATAAACGTAAACCTTATAAAAAATTGCTGGGACTGCACTTTTAGCGTTGACTGTACAAATTCTATTACATACACCAGTTTTTCACATAGATACGATTATTCCAGCCTTTATGGCTGTGAAATACATATATGAACACCAATTTACTATGGTATTGCATTCTAGTTATTATACGTTTGAGAAGAAATAAAGTTTTATATATGTTATATAATTATACTAGTGACCCGCTCCGGCTTCGCACGGGTATAAAAAATATAGGCTACTCTACTATTTAATGGATGTTATTATACATATAAACCTTCCTCTTGAATCACTCTATCTATTAAAAAACCGCATCAAAATCCGTTAAGTACTTTCAAAGATTTAAGCATACAAAGGGACATAGGGACAGAGAAAGCGACTTTGTTTTATACTATGTAGTGATATAGTACGTTAAATATAAAAATAAATAATAATTACCGCCAAGTAATCCAGTACAATGACAAACGTCGTTGCCCAGTAGTGTGAAATCGGAAACTGTGGTGAGTGATGTCGGCACAGCCTTATCTCGGGGAGATAAAGGTTTTCTCTGAGCGTCATGGCTCGAGATATATGGGTGGAATAGTTTCGATTCATACTAGTTTCAACGCGGGTTTTCCTTGACAATTAGACAAAAACAAACAAACAACTACAGTCGTCTATGGTTTGTCAACAAAGTCAGCAGCTCAGTGAAAGTTCAAAATACAAATTATTATTTTCGGCTGAATATTTAGTCGATTAATTTACCTATCACGTTGGGAGCTGTCTATCTAGTGATACGCAGGCTTCGAATGACCCATACCTAACATGCCTTCGAAATTTCGGAGATGGGCATTCAAGCCTCTGACTAACCCGCCATAATGCCAAACTGACTAAATATGTTCGCTTTGGGATAAGATTTGGATCCTCAACTAGAACGAATCTAAGAACAAGGAAGAGAAGAATTGGAGCTTCGATTTCGTTTTTCTTCGGTTGTAGCGGCTGGCGGCGTTGGTGTAACCATGGCGATGGAATAACAAGAAGTTCAAACGCCGTGGCATCAGTGTTTGTACTTCAGCCGACATAACCTAAGTGGTGAATGACTTAATAAAGCTACACACATAATAATATATTCACGTGATATATTTCCTTCTTTGTGGGTGAATAGTCAAAGGCCTATTTCGGAGGCATGTTAGATATTGATAGCTACTGAAATCCCGCATTTCACCAGATAGACAGCACCCAACGAGATAGGTAGTAAATATACATTCAAAGTCAAAGTCAAATGTTTTTATTCAACTTAAGTACAAGTAAAGTACATTCATTGAAAGTCAAAACATTTGCCTGACACTGTTTGTCTGTTACATTGATATTCTATTGTTGGTTCGGAAGCCCTGGCTCGGAGAAGAACCAACAAGAAACTTCGGCTTTCAGGATTTTTAGCCCAGTGCCAGTTACAAAAAGAAATTATACAGAAACATAATTATCTTTGCACATATAGCTTAGATGCACTCATTGCCAACCCTGAACATTGGCAAGGTAGTCCCCGACCGCGTAGTAAGCGCCCCGAACTAGTCGGCCTCTAACTATAGTCTTAAATTTAGGTAAGGGCAATCGCGTAATCCAGTCCGGTAAATTATTATAAAAACGCATTCATATCGTTACATCTCAAACATTATAGGCATAATGTTAGCTAGCTTACAATTCTATAGATTCGTTTTACTTATAGTTACCTCTTAACCTGGGAAGGAAAGCAGCTAGTTAGCATTATATTTACGTCCCAGCTAGACTAGACAAAATTATTCACGACCATTAACAATCGCAAATCAGAGGTTGTAGCGTATACCTCGTAAATCTACGTAACTGCGAAGTAAGTAATTCTAAGGCCAATGTGACAGGTGGTAAGCCATGTCGCCATTACAAGCACTAATTATTACCTGTTTCTGTAAGATATTCACGTTCCTCAATCGGGGTATATCTCCTAGGTCAGGTGGCAATGTTATTATGAACATTGGTAGCCCATCGCTCAATAGATTCCATTCACCCTAGTCCCTTAGTCACCTCCTACGACATACCAGGAAGAACGGCAGCTAGTTAGCTTTTTACGTCCCAGCTAGCACGACACAATTACACTGTATCTATGAACATTGAAAACACTATAACATAAACTTTGTTTACTTATAACACAAAATCGTCACTCAGAACACAAACACGTTTTTACAAAATAACACTTTACTTTGATGTCACCTTGAATGTAACAACTCTAGTAACTAAATATACCTAATCAAACACTATAATCGTACCTAAGTCACTTCTTACAAGTTTAAAAGGTAATTTATAGTAATATAAGGTAAGTAAAAGTAGGAATACATACTAATTATAATACACTAAGTTGAGGATCTATTTTGCACGTCAATAGCACACAACAGAACTACTTTTATGTGTTTTGTAATCTGTGTTAAAGATATTAGTTTGTATTTTGTCTCGACGTGTGTAGTGGTTGTAAAATGAATGTTTTATTTCTATGTAAAGTAGTTTGTCAGTAAGTATTTATAAAAAAATAGATATATAAATATTATTTACATTTATTCATATCTTTTAATCCCTTTCCGAAAGAATAGAACTTTACAGACATAAACCTTGGTCGCTTTAAGCATTTATATTAAGGTTGTGATGGCATTCCTATGGAGTATAGGTGACAGGTTGTTAACCCATCGCCCTGTAGTTTCTTTTGGCTCCTAGATCCAATGATGAACCTATAATATAAAAATCTAATAAATGAACTCTGTATTGTTTATCGTTTGAATTTAATTTTGATACTGAGGGTAGTTGAGCACATCTTTATTAATTTTGATCAGAATTACTAATATTTAGCAATAAGTAGGGAAATGTGTATGTAATTTACATATTATATATCAAGATTCTCTACTTATAGAGGGGTAGGCAAAGATTACAGATCTACTTTTGCATTTTAAATAGAATCTAGTATTAGATTTACATTAACATGTCATTTTACGTCTTTTGTATAAGTAGGTACTGCGTTCAAATCACGCTTGAGCATGTACCAATGGAAATGAACATAACATTTACGAAATGCATAGAATATTAGTCAGTGCTTGTAAATGGCGACATGTTATACACCTGTCACATTGAGTACTGTCAACACATAAAAACAAACAAACGCATTCACGACCATTAACCCTTGCGGGGTAGTCAGAGGTCCAGGTGTCCGTCTCCGCAATTGCAAAGGTAGTAATTCTATGGACACCTCGAACCCACGTGTTAACCAGATAGTCAGTACTCAATGTGACAGGTGGTCAGCCATGTCGCCATTTACAAGCACTAACTATTACCTGTTCGACGAACAGGTAGGTTTCCTCACGATGTTTTCCCTCACCGTATAATTCGATGCATTTCGTAAATGTGTTTTTTTTACGAAAATGTACATAGAAATTCATTAAAATTCATTTCCATTGGTACATGGTCAAGCGGGATTTGAACCCTGTACCCACTGATACAGAGACAAGCCCCAAACAACTGAGCTACGTCGAATTCTGTCAACACAGTCATACCAACACGAAGGTTCGAGGTGGCCATTTCTAGGGTACATACACTACCATTTTATTACGTGTGTATGTAGTATGGAGACCAAAAACTTACCCTCTGACTACCCCGCAATGGTTAATGGTCGTGAACTCGTTTTTCTATTTGACTTTTACATTTTTATAGGTATTAAATTTCGCGTGCTTATGTAATCAGAATTTATAAGAAGCTTTCTTACTTTTAATAATACTGACCTATTCAGAGGGACAAAGAGAAAGAAACTTTATTAGTGTCACATGCGTAAATAGGGTGTATAATTATTACTTAGTCTCAGCATGGGCTGCCTCTTCTGGCGTACAATATAGTATTTCGATTAAAATCAAAATAACATCTAAAAAAAGTATTCAATTATCATTATTAACTATTTCATATCTAACTTCTAATGTATAGGAACATATCGGTTGCTCTGCTTCCTAACTAGTCAGTGACTCACATAACACATCACGAGTTATCGAGTGAGAACTACGTGGCTACGACTGCTTAGTATAATTTGCAACGCCTTCAGAAATGTATTAGCAATAATTTACATACCGTAAACAAAATGTAATATGAGACTAAAAGGGAGGATAAATATAAGCATACTTACATCAGTTTGTTTGGCGTAGTTTAGTTAGACCCTGTGTATTTGTATTATTCAAACCAAGGTATATATGTTCCACCGTAGCACATATGAGAATAAATAAAGTTTTCCAAATAGTAATAGAAAAGATATATGCCAGCATTGGGCACTCTGCGCTCCAATGACATAGACACATTTTTAGATGTATTTAATCATATGTTGCAAATGATATACACGAAAAATTAATAAATGGTGATGTTAGAACTACTTATAACCACCGAGTGTAAATGTGGAGAAGTGTAAGTGTCAATGATGCGAAAATGGTTAGTCAGGATCAGGACAGGTGGGAATCCGTTATCTCTGCCAGGGAATCAGGCGCGATGCGTATGTATGTTCCGAATTTCAATTGTATTTTTGCAATATATGTATCTAAAACGTAAAGTTGAGAAATATATCAACTACGGCTAGGGAAAACATCGCGAGGAAACCTAATTATTCCTCGGAGTATGTAATAGTCAGTCAATGGAGACAACATTTAAGACCTGTTAAAGTAGATGCTGACTATCTGATTAGCAGGAAAAAAGGATAA
Organism: Leucoptera coffeella; assembly: GCA_030578115.1. Lineage (NCBI taxonomy): Eukaryota > Metazoa > Arthropoda > Insecta > Lepidoptera > Lyonetiidae > Leucoptera > Leucoptera coffeella. The sequence goes on from JAMBLF010000467.1 coordinate 197,586, forward strand.
AGTGGGTATTGAGTATATAAGACACGTAAGTACTCCCGTTTTGACGACCTCCTTAGTGCGATCGGTTAGCCACCTGAACGCTTTTCGTGAAGTCCCGGGTTCGATTCCTAGTGGAGGCAGAGTTAAGAACTACGCTTTTCTTTTGCTTTCCAGTCTGGTAGTTGCTTATATACAATGTATTTATCTAAATGTAATGAGTATATATTTCTTAAATATACGTTGACTAGTACCCTTAACACAAGTCTTAAATGTACTTGGGGCTAGTTCAAATGGTGTAATAATGGCCAAATATTATTACTGTCATTTGTCTAGTAAAAGTTTTAAGTTACTGAATTTTAGGTATTCGGTTAGGAGTAAAATTAAAAACGGATAACTTTATTCAATTTTATTTCGATTAATAGTCCATCGTGTAATTCACAGCCGTTTTTGACAAACATTAGTCGATTATAATTTATCACATACGAAATACAATTATATTATTAACATGCTTACATGAAATTTTAATACACAACTTTCACAATGAACAAAATAACTTAGATATAACTTTTGACTTATAAGCGACCCGCTCCGGCTTCGCACGGGCATGAAATATATAGCTTACTCCACTAGTAAATGGATGTTATTATACATATAAACCTTCCTCTTGAATCACTCTATTTATTAAAAAAACCGCATCAAAATCCGTTGCGTAGTTTCAAAGATTTAAGCATACAAAGTGACATAGGGACAGAGAAAGCGACTTTGTTTTATACTATGTAGTGATAAATATGAGCTAAGTTGAATTACAATATTCATTGGTTTTACAGTATAAAAGTAATAAAAAAAGACGACAAATTGAGAAAGGGGTATGAAAAGAATGCTAACTAGCTGTCTTTCTTCCCGGCATGTCGTAGGAGGCGACTAAGGGTCAATGGAATCGATTGGGCGATAGGATAGCAACCTGTCACCAATGTTCAATATGACATTGCAACCCAATATTTATGCTAAAAAGTGATTTAGGACATGTTGTATCCACCTCAAAAGGGGCTTAAGGACGTGAATATATATGTATGTATGTACATTTAACGCTAAAAGTGCAGTCCCAGTAACTTTTTATAAAGCTTAAGTTTATAAGAACAAAAGACAATATTCTTCATTTCGAAACATGCGAACGTATAGTGGCCATGACAATGCATAGTGGCGCCAGTTTTTAAATGTAAAATATTGTCTTTTGTTCGTATAAACTTAAGCTTTATAAAAAGTTACTGGGACTGCATTTTTAGGGCTGACTGTACTTATTTTAGTTCTTTTGAACTTAGAACGCACTTAGATGTTATTATAAATCAGTAGCGTAAATACATCAAAGTCCAAAATATCTGCCAATCTTACAATCGATTATCAAAACGTATTCCAAGATATAATACGTCTTATCGCCTCATAAACTAAATGGGATTAGCAGTATCACAAGTGCCAATTAACAATCAGAATGATAATCGGAAATTAGAGTCATATGATCGTAAATGTATTATTGATAAGGTTTTTTAAGGAATGACTAAGGAATTTTCGTAATATCGTTTTATTCTGAGACGTAAATAAAAGCTAACTAACTGCCGTTTTTCCCGACATGTAAGTGACTATGGGTCAATGGAATCTATTGAGCGATAGGCTAGCAACTTGTCACAAATGTTCTATATCATTTGTTTTCTGCTGAATTGTAAGAAGTGATTATGGATTCAGGGGTTCCCTTAATTTTATAGTTTATAATCTTGCTCCTACTCGATTCAACAAGATTTTAATGCATGGTTTTTTGTATTTAAATGTCTTGTATATATATGTATGTAAATGATTAATGATGTTTACACTATAAACTATATTATAGTTTACACTAATTAAAAGCACATGCACTTAACAAAACTTACATAACAACAATAATTTAAAAGCTTAATTTCATCAACCTAAAGATTAATTTATAAATATCTTCTTTTACCTCAAACTAACTAGTTCAAATCGAATACTAGTACATATCACGTCAATTTCCAAAACAAAACTGCCCTAGTAAAAGGCAACTAAGGACCATCGCCTCGGCCAAAGTATACGAAATCACTACACCATCTTCTCGCTTGAATATCAGTTGAACAACACGCGGGGTAGGCTTGCCTTGATTTTGATAATTTGGCACATCTTTGACATAGTTCTAAGAGCTCGTCCTGAAATTGATAAGAAAAAGTTTTATAGGTACAAAACGTGATAGATTGGGACTTAAAAATAGCTACCTAACTTAAACGCTGTGAGGTAACCTGCCTATCCCTCATGATAAGTTTTAGCCAGTGCCTGTATACGACGATACGGTTAACTACCTATCACGTTGGGTGCTGTCTATCTAGTGATACGTGGGTTTTAAGTGGCTCAAGTTTCTGACTACCGCGCCTCAATAAAAAAGTCGTGAAGCGTATGTTTCATGTATTAATATTTGGAACACTATTACATTTATGGTTAGTTCAATTAAAAGTTATGTTAAGGGTACTATACAACGTATTAAGTAATACATATATACATATTATAGATAGCTAAATATAAACATAGCATTTGCAATCAAGGACCAGACTGAAAAACGGAACAAAAGCGGAGTTCTTTGCTCTGTCAACACTAGGAATCGAACCAAGGACTTCTCGATTAGCATTCAGATAGTTATTCAAATACAAATGTTGTCGAACTAAGTTAATAATGTTGGCTAACCCATCGTCCTGAAGAACGTAAACTTTTAGTCACTCTGTCATCACTACATAGTATAAAACAAAGTAGCTTTTTCTGTCCCTATGTCGCTTTGTATGCTTAAATCTTTGAAACTACGCAACGGATTTTGATGCGGTTTTTTTAAATAGATAGAGTGATTCAAGAGAAATGTTTATATGTATAATAACATCCATTAAATAGTGGAGTAGGCTATATATTTTATACCCGTGCGAAGCCGGAGCGGGTTGCTAGGATATGTCAAAAGAATCTTGTTTACATTACATCGCAGTCCCAAATTAACTAAGTTAACGACGTCATTTGGCCATTGCACCTTAATCTTAATAAACAGTACATGCCTCAACAACCTAATTTCAATTAATAAATCTCTCTTAATGTTCGTATGAGGTCAATAATTATCTTCAAAGGTTCCCAATGTTTTGAATAGATTATTTCGATATGTTGTTGCTAACTGTACCCAGTGAAATGTTTCGAGATTATGCTCCAATTGAATCTATATATAGCGAATGTGTATCAAGAGGCTTATATATTTTGACGACCTCCGTGGCGCGATCGGTTAGACACGTTAATCGTGAGGTCCCGGGTTCGATTCCCGGTGTAGGCAGATTTAAGAACTACACTTTTCTACTGTTTTCCAGTCTGGTCGTTGATTTTAAATATATATGTATTTATCTTTATATAATATGTATAAATTTCTTAAATATACGTTGAATACCCTTAACACAAGTCTAAAATGTACTTACCAAGAGACTAGTTCAATTTGTGTAATAAAGGCAAAATATTAAAAAAAAACATACATTCAGGTCCTTTAATCCCTTTCGGGGTGGATCGTAATATCACATAGGTCACTTATAAGCATGGATATTGGGGTTGTAATGTCATAATGGAACATTGGTGACAGGTTGCTAGGCCATCGCCCGAAAGATTCTATTACGCTTGTTCCCTTAGTCGCCTCCTATGACATGACGGGAAGAATGGCAACTAGTTAGGATTCTTTTTATGTCCCTGATTAGCGTATGGGTGAAAAACATACATACGCTTCACGACTTGTGTATGCAATTGTGTTGTGTGGCGGGGTAGTCAGAGGCTTGAGTATACATCTTCGAAATTTCGAAGGCATGTTAGGTATGAGTCACTCGAAGCCAGCACTTCGATAGACAGCACTTAACGTGATAGGTAGTAAAACAGTATGTCAGTGAAGTGAAATTGCTTTTTGGACACAAATGGAGATCCGTGATCTCTGCATACCTCTCTATAGGGTAACAGACGTGATATGTATATATGTATGTTGCATTCATACAAATATCATACATAATATTACTTTTCTAGTAGCTAAAATTTCAATGACCTAAATCTTAGCTTAGCATTGAAATAATCTCTGATTACTTTAATCCAATTCTTAACAGATACTCAATGTTTAATAGTATCGCTTTAAGAATAAGACTTAAATACATACATACATACACATCACGCCTGATTCCCTGTAGAGGGGTAAGCAGAGATCACGGATCCCCATTTGTCCCGATCCTGACAGACCACTTTCGCTTCATTGACACTCATATATATTACATCATTACATAGTATAAAACAAAGTCGCTTTCTCCGTCCCTATGTCCCATTGTATGCTTAAATCTTTGAAACTACGCAACGAATTTTGATGCGGTTTTTTTTAATAGATAGAGTGATTCAAGAGGAAGGTTTATATAGGATTGGAGTAGGTTATACATATATTTTATTACCGTGCGAAGCCGGAGCGGGTCACTAGTTTTGACTAAAATATTGTCTATATACTGATTAACAGAAATATCCTGAGGAAACCTGCCTATTTCTTGGATCAGGTAATAGTTAGTGCTTGTAAATGGCAACACGGCTTACCACAATGAGAACGGAATAGTGTTATTCGTGAACATTGTGAATGAAAAAAGATGTACAGACAAAAGGTATATTAAGATAGTTTGGGCATATGTAGCGGATGGATGAAAGGAGGGTTACGAAAGGTATTTATAAAGCCAAAGTGGAAGGTAGAGTTGAACGGTAGGCCGCGTAGAACTTATACAGGTCAAATTGGAGACATTCTTCTCAAGGCGGGTGTAGTGTGAAGAACAGAAGAGCATGTATGAGAAGGTTAATGAGTTTAAGTGAAATTTGTCGTTTAAGGTGAGTATAGTCTTAATATTACTCGTTAGTGAAGTAGATCTAGGCTATATTTATAAATGTGTATGTACCTATATTTAATTACATAATTTATTCGTCGTAGCTCAGTTGTTTGGGGCTTGACTCTGTAGCAGTGGGCACAGGGTTCAAATCCCGTTTGAGCATGTAACAATGGCAATGAAGTTTAATGAATTTCCATGTAATAAAAATACATTTACGAAATGCGTCGAATACTACGGTGAGGGAAAACATCGTGAGGAAACCTATCTGTTCAGAAACAGAACAGGTAATAGTTAGTGCTTGTAAATGGCGACATGGCTGACCACCTATCACATTGAGTACTGCCTATCTGGCCAACACGTGGGTTCGAGAATACCTTCGCAATTGCGGAGATGGACACCTGAACCTCTGACTACCTCGCAGGGGTTGATAGTCGTGAACGTGTCTAAATAGGTATAACACCTTGAGGAAACTTACACCTCTGACTTCAGGCGACAGAAAGATAAGGTGTGCGTTTAATAATAGTCCAGACATATTGTAAACAAGTATGTTTTTAAATTTATCTCTGCGACGGTTAACGGAACTTAAAACTCATTAAGTGATAATAAAAATGACATGTCGAGCCCGTCTGAGTGACAGATGCTAGTCGGGGACGTAACTGAATGTAACCTAGTGTTTTTTTATAAACATACTAGTGACCCGCTCCGGCTTCGCACGGGTATAAAGTAGCCTACTCCACTATTTAATGGATGTTATTATACCTATAAACTTTCCTCTTGAATCACTCTATCTATTAAAAAAACCACATATAAATCCGTTGCGTAGTTTCAAAGATTTAAGCATACAAAGGGACATAGGGACAAAGAAAGTGACTTTGTTTTATACTATGTAGTGAAACCTAACCTAATTCAAAACCTAGCATTTTTTACCTAGCACATTAAGATGAACTTTTGGGTACAGGTTCACGTGTCTATATTAGAAACTGGAAAGTCAATGGTCCTAGCTATCTTTGTACATAGAACTTTGCGGATTCTTGTGAATATTACATATACACACATTCACGACCTTCAATCCCTTTCGGGGTCGACAGAACCTCAGAGATTTAGCGTCTCCCAGGTCATTTTTAGTATGAATTCTAGGTTTGTTACAGAACATTGGAGACAGGTTGCTAACCCATCGTCCAATTGATTCCATTTACCCCCACTCCCTTAGTCGCCTCTTACGACGAGTCGGGAAGAACGGCAGCTAGTTAGCATTATTTTTACGTACGGGATGTACGTTAGCGCCCTTTCACCTAATAATCCTTTCTTCAATCCTCTATCATTTATTCGCTTACCATGTTCAGACAATCGAAGCATTTTCCGATCCTAGTCACTATAGTATTGTGCAAACAACAACTTTTACTTGCTTTATAGACAACGATGATCAAGTAAAATAAAATTTATGTAAGGTAAGTACTTTCAAATATATTATTATTAATGGTTATTTGTTATATTTTATCTTATACGTAACTTTTTTAAGAAATACATACGCATACACATCACGCCTGGTTCCCTGTAGAGATCAGCAGAGATCACGGATGCCCATAGGTCCCGATCCTGACAGACCACTTTCGCTTCATAGACACTCGTACATCTTCTCATACACACTCGGCGATTATAGGTACTCCTAAGGTCACCCTTTTTCAATATTGCGTCTATCTGTTTGTTATATGTCTTATTGGGCCGGCCCCTACGTAACCAACCTTCCACTTCACACATATATATTCCTTTCTTTCTTTCATGGTAACACTTTCTGACCCACCAGATTCTGCCCACGTAGAATAATAATTATTGAGACACTATTACACAAGTTCAATTAACCTCTTGCTAAGTTCATTTAAGACTAGTGTGAAGGGAAGTAGTCAAAGTATATCTAAGAAATATTTACTTTTTATAAATAGATAAATATATGTATAGGTTATAAAATCAACAATCAGACAGCAAAGCAGAAGAAAAGCGTAGTTCTTAACTTTGCCTCCACCGGGAATCGAACCCGGCATCTCACGAGTGGCGTTCAAGTGTTTAACCGATCGCGACCGATGCGTATGAGGTGTATGACAGTCAAAGAAGAAAGTGGTTAGTCAGGATCGGGTCAGCTGGGAATTCGTGATCTCTGCCTACCCCTGTACTGGCAGACAGGCGTGATGTGTATGATTAATGTGGATTATTTTTTCAATATTTGTGGTATCATCCATGATTGATAAAAGTCAATTTTTATCATTTTATAGACACTGATTGACTTATTACCATGACTGTACTGAATTAAATACAAGCAACGATGAGCTAGCAACCTATCATTATTATTCCACTGTCATATCATACCAACATATTTAGTAATGTAAAAGTAACTGTGGAGTTTTATGCCCTTAAAATAAATGCGGATAACCACGTGCTATAGTTTTCAATACGAGAAAACATCGAGAGGAAACCTACTTATAATATATTCCTTTTGTCAATTATAAGTATATTAAGTCAATTATATTATAATAATATATATATATATATATATATATATATATATATATATATATTTTATGGGTGAATTGGAAGGGCCATTCCATAGGGGCGGCCCAATAGGCCATATGACAGGCAGATAGACGCCATATCGAAAAAGGGTGACGTTAGATGTACAAATAACCTGAATGTGTATGAGGTGTACGAGTGTCACTGAAGCGAAAGTGGCTTGTCAGGATCCGTGATCTCTACCTATCTCTCTACAGAGAATCAGTATTTGAATTTATTTATGAAATCCTGTCAATTATATACCATAATAGTCACTATATGTTAACACCTATTGATTTGTCACATTAGTTACTGACTATCTGGTAAAATTAGTAATTACTCAAAGTTACGTATTGACACTTAACGACGCACTTGTCCTAAACTCAATTTTTGGCGAAAAGAATTAAATATACAGTTCTATTCTATTTCAATTCAATTCTGCGTCGATTGGTGTTGTTTTCATGGCGAAAAGACGACTTTTTTGGCGTCTAGGTGGTAAAAAATATTAGATATTTTTGCTTTTTACAACATTTTCAACTTGAAACCTCTCTCCTGTAACGTTTGCTAAATGGCGTTTAGGACAAGTGCTCCGTTAGGTGTTTATATAACATTACATAGTATAAAACAAAGTCACTTTCTCTGTTTATATGTATAATAACATCCATTAAATAGTGGAGTAGGCTATATATTTTATATCCGTGCGAAGCAGGAGCGGATCGCTAGTTGTATATTTACAAAGGTAGAGTATCTACCTCGAAGCTTATCATACGGCGAGTGTGTATGCAGTGTGTATCTTCCCAATTAACACTATAATCAGCGGAGGTCGAGATTTCATGTCTCCGGCATTCCAGTGGACTTTGATACGCAGTGATAGGTAGGGACTGAATCCGTGATAAAACTGCGCTTCAATTATATGAATCACTAATGCAAGATTAAGTTAAATTAAATATACATATATTATATTTTATTAAAAATCGGTTGTAACTTACGTTTTCATTCGTTTAATATTTACAATCATACAACAAAAAAAAAATATTTTTTTACGTGGGCAGAATCTGGTGGGTCAGAAAGTGTTACCATGAAAAAAAAAGGAATATATATGAGTGAAGTGGAAGGTTGGTTACGTAGGGGCCGGCCCAATAAGACATATAACAAACAGATAGACGCAATATTGAAAAAGGGTGACCTTAGGAGTACCTATAATCGCCGAGTGTGTATGAGAAGATGTATGAGTGTCTATGAAGCGAAAGTGGTCTGTCAGGATCGGGACCAATGGGCATCCGTGATCTCTGCTGATCTCTACAGGGAATCAGGCGTGATGTGTATGTGTGTGTATTTCTTAAGTATACGTTGACTAGTACTCTAAACACAAGTCTTAAATGAACTCGTCTAGGGGCTAGTTCAATTTGTGTAATAGTGTCTCAATTATTGTACGGAATATTATTATACTAGTGACCCGCTCCGGCTTCGCACGGGTATAAAATATATAGCCTACTCTACTATTTAATGGATATTATTATACATATAAACCTTCCTCTTGAATCACTCTATCTATTAAAAAAACCGCATCAAAATCCGTTGCGTAGTTTCAAAGATTTAAGCATACAAAGGGACATAGGGACAGAGAAAGCGACTTTGTTTTATACTATGTAGTGATGGTGAAAAGTGGGTGAGAAGATTATGAATCACGTTAGTTCGAGACATGGTGAGGTCAAGAGGTTACATGCATGCACACTGAACCAGTTTATCGATTACACGCTTCGTAATTATGAAATATTTGAGATAAAATGTAGATTGAGACGTAAAAAGTCATGTACTGTCAGTTGAATATTAATCGTAGTATTATCGTCTAGTACTTCCGTTTAGTATTTATTTTTTGTTAATCATAGTTTTATAAGATTTGTTTTTGTACCTAATAATTTATAAATTTTACTGTCGCTAACGGTAAGGGAAAATATCGTGAGGAAACCTGCCTGTCCCTCAGGATAGGTAATAGTCAGTGCCTATAAACGGCGATACGGTTCATATATATCACGTTGAGTACTGTCTATCAAGTGATACGCGGGCGTCGAATGACCCGTACCTAACATGCCTTCGAAATTTCGGATATAAAAAAGGGAGTTCGTACACACAATTCGTGAAGCGTATGAATGTATGTAATTCATAAATCGATACGTTTCAGATTCTATTCGCGGTGGAAGCAGAGTTAATAATTAATCGTTTTTTCTGATTTCCAATCTGTCTGGTCGTTGAATACGTATATATTTATTTATATGGAAATTGTTTCTTGAATATACGTTGTCTAGTTAGTTACCCTTAACACAAATCTTAGATGAACTAAACAAGGGGCTAGTTCAATCGGTGTTATAGTGTGCCAAATAATATTAAATATTAAAATAATATTTCTATGACACTTTTTAAGTTATTTGCTATGAATTTGTTACGGATATTTCATGTTAATGCAACCACAAATCCGCCAGTAATGCATTAGGTCTAGTTAGCCGAAGGTATATTATATGGTTTAGGTTCAGCTTCTTTCATCATCATCAGGTCATGAATATACTCGTATGTGTACATATTTAAACTATATTTTTATTATAATACATTTTAACAATGAAATCTTAACAATACATTAACAAAATATTTACAAACTTAAACGTAATAAAAATAATTTAACTATAAATTAAATATATCTATAAATTTGTCACTGTCGTTGGAGCGCAGAGTGCCCAATATGCTGGCAGCGTTCCCCCTCTGAATAGCCAGACTAATTCTCTGGCGAATGAAGCTACCAGCCCTGCGATCCCCACTGGACTCTTGCAGGCGATGGGCAAGATCCCTTATGACCTCGTAGGCTGCGTTCATTTATATTTTGACTTAATATGTATGTATGACTTTACTTACATCTTTCTGACACTCCGCTGACACTGTGAAGACATAGCTATTTCTATTCAGGCCAGGTGGTTTGGCATCTGTCACTTGAATATTGACTATTGTGATGAGGAGCAGAAGAAAACATAATACCGTTGGCTTCTGTAACAAAGAAAGAAAAAATATATGATTAACCAATCGCGCCACGGAGATCGTAATGTATTACTATTACTGAAACTCGTATTAGGAAATTGTACATAGAAAATCAAGAACTTATTATTGTATTGGATTTTTTAACCCTGTACCCACTGATACATAGTCAAGCCCCAAACAAGTGAGTAACGAATTCATCACTACATAGTATAAAACAAAGTCGCTTTCTTTGTCCCTATGTCCCTTTGTATGCTTAAATCTTTGAAACTACACAACGAATTTTGATGCGGTTTTTTTAATAGATAGAGTGATTCAAGAGAAAGGTTTATAAGTAACATCCATTAAATAGTGGAGTAGGCTATATATTTTATACCCGTGCGAAGCCGGAGCGGGTCACTAGTTAGCCACCTGAACGCTAATCGTGAGGTCCCGAGTTCGATTGCCGGTGGAGGCTGAGTTAAGAACTACGCTTTTCTTCTGCTTTCCAGTCTGGTTGTTGATTATGTATACTATATATGCATTGATCTGCATTAATAAGTATATATTTCTTAAATTAAATTTGACTAGTACCCTTAACACAAGTCTTAAATTAACTGACTAGTTCAATTGGTATAATAGTGTCCCTAATGTATATTATAACTAATTAGGTAATTATTAGTAGTAATAAGCAATACATTATCGAAATGTACTGAATAACATAGTGAGGAAAAACACAGTAAGGAAACCTACCTGAATAGGTTTATGTATCGGTTAGTAGTGATCGGATTCACTAACTCAGAGGTTTCAGAAATGGACACTTGAACCTCTGTCTACTTCGCAAGGGTTTATCACTACATACATACATATCACGCCTGATTCCCTGTAGAGGGGTAGGCAGAGAGCACGAATCCCCATTTGTCCCGATCCTGACAGACCACTTTCGCATCATTGACAGTCATACATCTTCTCATACACACTAGGCGGTTATAGGTACTCCTAACGTCACCCTTTTTCAATATAGCGTCTATCTGACTGTTATAAGTTTTATGGGGCCCTTACGTAACCGCCCTTCCACTTATTTATGGGTTTATGATTGTAAATTTTAATGACAAAAGACAAACGCCCTGCAAGTGTAGAGGTAAATTATCTATTGTTAATTCACATGTTGACCAGATAGTCAGTACTCAATGTGACAGGTGGTAAGTCATGTCGCCATTAACAAGCAATAACTATCACCTGTTCGGGGAACAGGTAGGTTTCCTCACGATTTGCTGTTAAGCAACTAAGAATATAACTATACCTATAAATGTATATGTCGAGCATGACCCAAAATAAACTAAAGGCGGAGTCTTTTGAGATAAGGCAGTATTAAATATAGTTTAATTTATTAGTGGGTGGAGCCTGTTTGTACGCACATCGAATTAAATGCACTGATTGGTTGAATTTATATCAATACAGTTGCTATGCGAAAATAAATTTATTGCATTTGTAATTTGTCACCCGTTCTAGTCTGGGATGTAAAAAGAATGCTAACTAGCTGCCGTTCTTCCCGGCATGTCGTAGGAGGCGACTAAGGGACTAGGGACAAATGGAATCTATTGGGCGATAGACTAGAAACTTGTCACTAATGTTCTATATTACATCACAACCAATTCATGCTAATGAGTGATCAAGGAGATGTTTTCATGTCTCCAAGGTTCTGTCCACCCTGAACGGGATTAAAGAAGTTGAATGTATTTGAATGTACATACATATATACATCTGATTCTTTGTAGAGGCTTAGGTAGAGATCACTGATCCCCATCTGTCCGGATCCTGACAAACCATTTTCGCCTAAGTTTCGTCAGTTTCAACTTTTTTTAATATTTTTATTTTTAAAGTTTTTGTGATATAAAAATACACCATATCTTCTGAATTATTGTTATAAAAATGATACTAGTTTTCTCTTTGTGGAATCTATTGGAATCTGCTACAAATAGCTTATTACTTTCACGTACTGTAATCCCTATCAAAATGGACAGAACCCCGGAGATATAATATCTTTTAGGTCACAATTTGCATAATAATTGGGAGATTGGTGATAGTTTAATAGCCCATCAATCAATAGATCCATTTCACTCCATGTGCCTACTATGACATGCTCGGAAAAACGGGGGCTCATAACGTCCCAGCTAGCACAGAACTTCGGAGACTTATGAAACAAAACAAACGCTTTCACAATAATAAATCATTTCCGCAATTCCCGAGGTAGTCATTCTATGGTCATATCGAACCCACGTGTTGACCAGATAGTTCGTACTCTATGTGACAGAAGGTAAGCCATGTCGCTATTTTCAAGTATTACCTTGTTGAGGAACAGGTAGGTTTCTTCACGATGTTTTCCCTAAGAAAAAATGTCACTACATTTCAAAAATGTCTAACGTGATGTTTTATCAAACAATAAGTATATTGTGAGGAAAATTCAAGATATGAAGTAAGTAGACAATAAAAATTGGAGTCAGGGCCGCGGTGACAAAATTTTGAGAGGTCAAATTTATAAAAATATCGTTAGAGATAAGAAGTTGACACCGGATGTAGAATTACAAAATATGCAGTTGGTGCTGTTTTTTTTAAGGTTTTCCTCATGTTTTGTATACCTTTTTTTATTTCCTTTAGGACAAGTCACTTTATTTATTTATCAATGAAATCTTTACAATAAATTAACAAAATATATATACGTATACGCCAATTTTATACCTATGTGACTAAGGAAATACATAGTGTGCATAATAAATAACACACCTGTTCCCGTATTAAGTATTTGTCTCGATCCAGGTAAAGCATTTCGCTTCACTGACACTCAGAACTAGCAATAAGTTATGGGCTAGCAACTTGTCACAATTTGAAACCATCACGATCTTAATACTAATCTTTATCGTACAATGAAAAAATAAGTGTATATGTGGATTTGAATATTTAAATAGCCTATTAAGTTTTTCATGTAACGTTTCAAAATATGATTTATTTACTACTAATACAGTGATAGAAGATATAATAATACACACGATTTTCACGATTTCACGATTTTCGCTTGCGGGGTAGTCAGTGGTTTGAGTGTCTTTCTACGTAATTGTAGGTAGTCATTCTATGGCCACATCGAACCCACGTGTTGACTAGATAGTCAGTGCTCTGGTACGCCTCCTGGTAAGCTGTGTAACCATTTACAAGCACTGACTATTACGTGTTCGGGAGTAAGGTAGGTTTACTTACGATGTTTTTACACACCGTAGTACTGGTTATATATCACAAATTATATTGTTATAATTTATAATAAAAAAGGTATACACAATAGTCAATACACATACACAAAACATCACCTATCATGTTGAATGATGGCTACTTGGTATATGAAATTCGATGTTGCTTAAGACAAATAGTAAGGATGCACCTTACAAAGTGGACACCGTTTGATACACAGCTCTTCGGTCTGACATAATTGTAGTTATGTTTTCTCAAGATCTTTTTTTTATCTCACTAGCGTAAAGAAAATATATAAATAAAAGCCACAATGATACATACATAATATCGGTATGATGAAGATTACTTTTTAGTTTTCAAATATTAACAAAACATAGTCACCCTAAATTTATATTGAGTTCTATATACATATGACAAAATATATGTATTATTAAAGTTATTGTATAAAAGACGCCATATTGAAAAAGGGTGGCGTTAGAAGTACCTATAACCGCCAAGTGTATGAGGAGGTGTTGAGCGTCAATGAAGCGAAAGTAGTTTGTCAGGATCGGGATCTGTGATATGTGCCTACCCCGTATACAGAGAAACGGGCGTCATGTCTATGTATGTATGGATAGTAGTAATTAATTAATAGATAATGGATTTAAAACAATCAATAACATAAATAATAAAACAAAAGAAAAAACAAAAAAACAGAAGGAAAGAAACAAAAGTGGTTTGTCAGGATCTATTATAAGAGGGGAAAGTTTGTCTCTATCTATCCCTCTACAGGGAAACGTGCATGTTGTGTATGTATGTAGGTGAAGTTATTAAAGATATCTCTATTTAAATACGTGCTCAATCCAGATCGAACCTGAAATTTTTGGGTTCTTATCAAATTTTAGCGAACGCACGTCAAATATAGATTTACATCTAAAATCTAAGTTAAAGATCTTTTAAAAAATTAAGATTGCGGTGTTTTTTAGAAATTATGTAGAATTCTTTATATGGTTAGTTAAGTAATTATTAAAACCGGCTGTAGCCAGATGGGTAAGACTTTCGATTTTTTGTTAAGTATAGGTCCTAGATTCGAATCCCGGCTTTGGTATGTACTAATTAATGAAATTTAAATATGTGTTTTTCATTACCGTATATAATTTACAGTCAATAACAATGAAGGAAAATGTCGTGAGGAAACCTGCCTATCCATCGGGATAGGTAATAGCCAGTGCTTATGCGCGGGCCTCGATTGACCCATACCTAATATGCCTTCGAAATTTTGGAGATGGGCACTCAAGCCTTTAACTAACCCGTCATGAAAAAAAGGGCGTGTGTATATACAAGTTGTGAAGCGTATGTTACGATATGTTAATATCGTGAAATTTTTAAGTATATATTGTTAATTTTTAATGCACAGATTTAATAGTTTTTGTTATACATATTAGAGGCATTAAGAATACAATGATTGTTTAAATGTAATATATACGGGAATGGCTATAATAAGTAAATTCATATTAACTTTTCTTACGCTAAATTGTTATTTTTACACAATTTCATTTAAAGATCTGTGTTCAGTTTGGATAAATTTAAGCCATTTACAAATATTATGTATAAAAATTATTTCATAAACAAAAAACTTACCATTTTGTTCTAGAAGTCACAACACTCGATTTTACTCTTTTAAAACACGTAATTTTTTACAAAAAAAATTCGAAAAAATGCAACTTATATTCTTTGTCAACCAAGGTCCCAATTTCAAAAAACACACTTGCACCTAAAACGGCCCAACTCAAATTTTTCAAAAAACTCTCCCGTTAAAACAAGTACCTTTCTTCGCGATTCAAACACGACTGAGTGTGTTTAATTGAATTTTTGTCATAATATTTTTATCACGACTTTACAAGTCTCGTCTGCATGCTCGTCTAGTGATTATAAGATAAATTAGGATTCCTTCTCTTGATAATACGTGTTATTAATACACGCATGGATCAAAGCATTCACTACATACAAGGGACGTAAAAAGAATGCTAACTAGCTGCCGTTCTTCCCGGCGTGTCGTGGGAGGTGACTGAGGACCTTAGACATGGGGTCAATGGAATTTATTGGACTATGGGCTAGCTACCTGTCACCAAAGTTCCATAATGATATCGCAACCCCAATATTTATGCTAAAAAGTGACCTAGGAGATATTATATCTCCAAGGTTTAGTTCACCTAGAAAGGGATTAAAGGACGCGAATGTATGTTTATATGATCTTAGAATTGAATGTAGAGTAACCAAACATTTCATATTTCGTGGTTGAACTTTACTTTTAGCTTTTTTAGTAAGTTGTAAAAAGTTGTACTTAAAAAATCATTGTTAGATCAGTGTTTTGTTTATTAAAAAAATGATTTTACAAACACAGTTGTAAAGTCCTATATCTATTTTCATTTAATATATGTCAAACTCAAACGCTGTCACAACCATTAACCCTTGCGGGGTAGTCAGAAGTTCAGGTGACCATCTCCACAATTGTAGAGGTAGTAATACTATGGTCACCTCGTACCATAAACTTAATATTTTTTGAAAAATCAATAGTCATCGTCATGACACCAAAATATGTAATTCCTCTTATCTTGATGCGCGATAATGATAAGTAGGTTTGATGTGTCCGCAAATCATATATCCAAATTAATTCTATTTATTAGTTATCTTCTCCATATTATGGATATTTATTTGATAGTATAGCGAGGTGCTATTTATCACCACGTATTTTATATCAATTATGATCATGATGTATGGTACTTACATACACATCACGCCTGATTCCCGGTAGAGGGGTAGGCGGAGATCTCAGATCCCCATTTGCCTCATCCTGACAAACCATTCTCGCTTCATTGATACTCATACACCTCCTCAAACACTCGGCAGTTATAGGTACTTACTTCTAACGTTACCCTCTTTCAATATGGCGTCTATCTGACTGTTATATATCTATATGTTTATTTGTCAAGTTATTATTTACTAGAACCAGTATCTTGCAAGTGCAAGTGCATTTCTAAGCTAACCCTTGTGGTCGGAATTACTTTTGGAATTATTTTTGGGCAAAAAGATTACTGAATGAAGGCCACGGCAAGTGCAGTGTGGGACGCCCATCTACCAAATGGACCGACGCACTATGGAAAATGGTAGAACAACGGCTGACCAATAAATGCTTTTTATACAAAGACCCTTCACTACCCTTTACACTTGCGGGGTAGTCAGAGATTCATATATCCATCTCCGCATACACGAAGGTAGTAATTCTATAACCACCTCGAACCCACGTGTTGACCAGATAGTCAGTACTCAATGTGTCAGGTGCTTTATTGGTTGTATTGCTGTTTATCTGTATCTTTAATAGTCAAACAATAAAGAAAGTCTTATCATTTAAATTTAAAACGAGTTCTTTCATATTTTTACTTTAGTTGATGTTATTGGACGAAAATAATGCTATGAAAAGTATAATATATTTTTAAATACTTTATTTATTAGGATTTGGTCAAGTTTACTGGGTCCCGTTGGATGCAAGTGGTATGCACCAGTCTCGAAGAACCTTTGGATAGGCCTATGCTCAGCAGTGGTCTACAATAGGCTGATATTATGATGATGAAACATTTGTGAAAATACCAATTTTTCACATTAGGTTGTCCTGTGCTAGTCAGGGTCATAAAATGAATGCTACCTAGCTCCCGTTTTTCCCGGCATCACGTAAGAGGCGATTAAGGGACCAGAGGCAAATAGATAATATTGGGTCATGAGCTAGCAATCTATTCGCGACGTTTCAATGTCTCTGTAAATCTGTCTACTCCGAAAGAAATCTAAGAACGTGAATATTTTTTAAACTACCTTTTTTATTTTTGATTACATTATCTACCTAAGTAACAAAACTAGAAGAAAACATATTATTGAAAAATTCGAGACCCGTAGGTTATTTACGATGTCGCTTAACACTCCGGGTATCGAACCCGGAACTCATTCTCAACAACAAGATAATGAGCGTTCAAGATGCTCGTTAACCACTAATCAATGGGCAAAGAGCACGCGTTAATACCAGAAGGACACATCCCTCAGTCAATCTTACATATGCACTCGACACAGACAAAATTGACTAACGCGTTCACGAGCAATAACCTCGTGGTAAACCGCGCGGTAGTCATAGGTTCAGGTGTCCATCTCCGCAATTGCGAAGGTAGTAATTCTATGACTACCTAGAACCTACTCGTTGATCAGATAGTCAGTACTCAATGTGGCAGGTGGTAAGCCATGTCTCCATTAATAAGCACTAAGTATTACCTGTTCCGGGAACAGGCAGGTTTCCTTACGTTTCTCCTCACCGTAGTATTCGACGCATTACGTAAATGTATTTTTATTACGAAAATAATAATAATAATAAAACGTTTATTTCCAAAAATGAACACACAATACAATACATTTGCATACCCCCTAAAAAAGGGCAAAGCCCTGTGGCTTAGGGTGGGTAGGCTTCCAAATACTCTAGCTGTAGGTGGTTGACGTGTAAAATTTAGAGCACATGTACATGGGAATTCATTAAACTTCATTGCCATTGGTACATGCTCAAGCGGGATTTGAACCCTGTACCCACGGATACAGAGTCAAGTCAATATGCTTGAGTACTCTATATCCATACAACGCCTTATACACTCGGCGGTTATAGGTAATACTTGTTTACTTTACAGTCAGCACCGACCTAACAACAAGTGAAATAGTCAAAGTTTACTAATATTGACTATAATCTAGTTTGAAGAATAGTCCGGTTCCCTCGCAATGTTTTCCCTCGCAGTAAAAGTGCTTTCTAAAAAAAACATATAAATCTATGTAATTATTTATTCTTATATACATTCAGCGCTAAAAGCGCAGTCCCAGTAACTTCTTATAAGGTTTAATTTTATAAGAACAAATGACAATAATTTACATTTTAAAACTGGCGCCACTAATAATAATAATAATATGCATTGTAATGGCCACTACACGTTCGCGTGCTTCGAAATGAAAAATATTGTTTTTTGTTCTTATAAACGCAAACCTTATAAAAAGTTACTGGAACTGCACTTTTAGCGTTGACTGTACATGCACATATAAGAATACTATATACAGATACACATTATTATTTCATTCAACAAATGAATGAACATTTACGATACCATCTCCACGCTTTGCAAATGCAACGGCACAACTCACAATTACTACAATTCTCTAATTATGCATTTCTAATCATCCATGTCAATGATGATAACATTGCTATCATTCAGTGATTGTCACGGTCGAAAGACTATCGATGTGACGGAAAAATGATAGCTGACTAGTGGAGTAAGTGATAAGGCGGTGACGGTGAAAGGGCGTAAGTCATGTTTGTGAAAAATGGAAATTGTGTTTTATGTGAAAGGGGAAGATATGTAATTCGAATGAAATTGATATATTGGGTATGGATAGCTCACGGCGGTTTATTGTTGTTGGTGTAGATAGGAGTTAGGAGATCTTCTTTGGCAAGTTTATCAAAAAATACATATGTTTAACCTGACCATTATCTCTAGCGGGGTAGTCAGAGTTTCTGATACCCATCTTCAAACAGCACAGTTACTAATTATATGGATAGTCGAGTAACTGATAAGGTGCTGATGGTAAAAGGGCTTAAGTTAAGTTTGTGTGAAATGGAAATTGTGTTTTGTGTAGTAGGTGTGTAATTAGAATGAACATTTTATTACACCATATACAAGTAAATGTGTTTTTGCTTCTTTAGGGGTAGACAGGTTTTCGGAGATTTATAGCTTTCGCTTACTAGTATTTAGTATATTTGTACAGACATACATACGCTTTACGACTTGTGTGTACACACTCACTTTTTTATTGTGGCGGGGTAGTCAGAGGCTTGAGTGCCCATCTCCGAAAATTTTAAGGCATGTTAGATATAGGTCACTCGAAACCCGCGTTTCTCTAGATAGACAGTAACCAACGTGATAGGTAGTGAACCGTATCGCCGTATATAGGCACTGACTATTACCTATCCCGAGGGAAAGGCAGGTTTCCTCACGATGTTTTCCCTCACCGTTAGTACATTTGTGTTGACATTGTAATGGGATATAAACGTAAGGTAGTCAGATTTTCTCTTGTAGTAGATTACAAAAACGCATTCACGACCATTAACCCTTGCGGGGTAGTCAGAGGTTCAGGTGTCCATCTCCACAATTGCGAAGGTAGTAATTCTATGGACACCTCGAACCCACGTGTTGACCAGATAGTCAGTACTTAACGTGACAGGTGGTAAGCTACGTCACCATTAGCAAGCACTGATTTTTTCGAGGAATAGATAGGAATACAGACAGATAGTAACGCTCATTTGCGTCCCAAACAAACCTTATCTATGTATTATCTTGCATTATCTGTAGTGAAGAATATTGTGTTTAATCGTGTAAAAAACATTGTATTGTCCCCTTTTAAAGGAGTATTTAAATATATATTGCAGTAGTGACCCGCTCCGGCTTCGCACGGGTATAAAATATATAGCCTACTCCACTATTTAATGGATATTATTATGCATATAAACCGTCCTCTTGAATCACTCTATCTATTAAAAAAAACCGCATCAAAATCCGTAGCGTAGTTTTAAAGATTTAAGCATACAAAGGGACGTAAGGACAAAGAAAGCGACTTTGTTTTATACTATGTAGTGATACACACATATGATGCCTAGTAAGTATAATGCGAACTAGCTGCCGTTCTTTTGCGTATGGTGTAGAACGCGACTAAGGGACTAGGGTAAATGAAATTGGCCGATGGGCTAGCAACCTGTTAAGTAATTAAACATTCGCAAATGACATCTATCGGGAAAACGTAGAAGTTTTTAGTTTTATAAGGATGGTAAAACGTAGTGGGTCCCAGAGAAATAGCTATTTAGTCCCAGGGAAATTTAGTAGATGTCTCTTTAATATTTTTTCATAGTTATTTACTAGGAGCTAGTATTTAAACAAACACTAAATCATACAAAAATTCTCCCGAATAATTCGAAATAGTATAAAAAATAATACAGTCCCAACCTAAACCTAACCTTTGCTATTAGTTTATCTAAATTTATGATATATATTTTTGTACATTTTATATGCTTTTAATTTTTTTTTACTATCTACATGTTGCATACATATGGTAACATGTTATAAAGGCTACATATCACACTACATGTAATTTGAACGAAATATATAATGTCTTAGAGGTTTTCTCTGCCCCGAAAAGGATTAAAAGTCGTAATCATACGTATGTATTGTTAAAGATAACTGTAGTTCTTCTGTCTGCCATTCAGGGATTAAACACGTGATATTTTGGTTTACACTGATTACTATGATGATTTGTAGTTTTTTTTATCAGTACTACAGTCTTTTCCTCATAATAGGTTTATTTAGATAAGTGTTTTGCACAATCACGTCTTTATCTCTACGAGAATAGACAGACTACATATAGATATGGTAATTACAACCACGAATATTCCTAATTAAAATACAATGCCTACGGCATTATCTTATAAATAATAATATTCAAAGCTAAGCCAATACGAAATGCGTCGAATACTACGGTGAGGGAAAAACATCGTGAGGAAACCTGCCTGTTCCCAGAACAGGTAATCGTTAGTGCTTGTAAATGACGACATGGCTTACCACCTGTCACATTGAGTACTAACTACCTGGTTAACACGTGGGTTCGAGGTGGCCATAGAATTTCTACCTTCGCAATTACGGAGATGGACACCTGAACCTCTGACTACCCCGCAAGGGTTAATGGTCGTGAACGCGTACGTACTAAGCCAATATCCAATATTAATCCAATATTATGACGACCTCCGTGGCGCGATCGGTTAGACGCTTGAACGCTAATCGTGTGGTCCCGGGTTCGATTCCCGGTGGTGGCAGAGTTAAGAACTACGCTTTTCTACTGCTTTCCAGTCTGTTTGTTGATTATATATGCTATATATGTATTTATCTATATATAATAAGTATAAATTTCTTAAATATACGTTGACTAGTACCCTTAACACAAGTCTTAAATGAACTTACCAAGGGGCTTGTTCAATTGGTGTAATAGTCTCCTAAATATTATTATTATTATCTACATATATCTCATATAAATAATAATATTCAAAGCTAAACCACTATCGTTTGAATAAGACTTAATGACTAAACATACATACGTATACATTCACGTCCTTTAATCCCTTTCGGGGTGGATAGAACCTAGTTTATAACATCTCCTAGGTCACTTTTTAGCATGACTGGGGTTGCGATGTCATAATGGAACATTGGCGAACGGTTGCTAGCCCATCGCCCAATAGATTCTATTTCCCTGTGTGTGCTGTGACATACTGGAAAGAACGGCAGCTAGTTAGCATTCTTTTTACGTCCCAGACAGACAGACGACATTCATATCTTATTAAAACATGTCTTGCGCGGTTTAATAAGATAACTAAATAGCTGACATAATATTGAAAAAGTGCTTGTTAATGGTGACACGGCTTAACACCTGTCACATTGAGTACTGACTATCTGGTCAACACGTGGGTTCGAGGTGGCCATAGAATTATATTCGTATAAAGATACAAATCACGCCTGATTCCCTGTAGAGGGTTAGGCAGATATCACGACTCTGACAAACCACTTTCGCTTCATTGGCACTCATACACCCTCGGCGGTTATAGGTACTTTTAACGTGACTCTTTTTCAATATGGCGTCTATCTGACTGTCATATATTATATTAGAATTATTACCTCTACGATTGCAGAGTGAGAAACGCGAATCTCAAACTACCCCACAAGGATCGTGAAAGTGTTTGTTTCTTTTATTATGAGGTAAATAATGTAATGTAAGTAATATACATACAAACGCGTTCACGACTATTAACCCTTTTGGGGTAGACACAGGTAATGTGTACTATTAATTATTTGTGATTGTCATTGGTTACTCGAAACCAACATTTTACCTCATAATCAATACTTCACGTGATAGGTGGTAAATCATGTCACCATAACAGATACTAACTAATAACTATTTCGAGAAACAGGTAGGTTTCCTCACGATGTTTTCCCTCACCGAAATCATATGAACAATATATGTGAGGCTTTAGTCCACTAATGCTTTTTGCAAAATAACAGTAAAAGTGTGAAGTTGGTAGTGGATTAGCAAAAGTGACAAGTTTTACCATATTTTAAGCGAAATTTGACACTTTCGCCGATTTCAATGGTGAAATTTGACATTTTTGAACATCCACTACTAACTTCACATTAGTTCAGTATCTGTATGTGATAACATGGTTACCACCTGTTACAAGCACCTCTAAGATGTAGAGTATTATGTAGTTTGATTTCAGATCTTACTCCATGACGAAATAATCGAAAAAAAAAAACACTGTTTGCGTCATTTTTCGGATTCTTACTCAGTCAGTCAGTCGGAAATTAATTCAGTCGTTAATTTCAGTCTTTCATTACGCTATCTTGAAAGTATCATACTTCCGTCATTATTAAAAGAATCGCTTCATAATAAACTTTAATGATCGATCGAGAGACGATGAATCAACATATACATAAAACATACGCTTCACGACTTGTGTATACACACTCCCTTTTTTATTATGGCGGGGTAGTCAGAGGCTTGAATGCCCATCTCCGAAATTTCGAAGGCATGTTAGGTATGGGTCATTTGAAGCCCGCGTATCACTAAGATAGACAGCACCCAACGTGATAGGTAGTGAACCGTATAAATGATATATGGTCACGTGAAACCCACGTGTTGACCAGATAGTCAGTACTTATCGTGACAGGTGGTATTTTATTGTGTACAGGTGTTAATTGTTTAGATTAAGATAAGAAAGATTATGCTACGATTTATTCCGGCCTGTCCAATAGGACATATGACAGTCAGATAGACGTCATATTGAAAAAGGGTGACGTTAGAAGTACCTATAACCGCCTTATGTTACAGGTGTATGAGTGTCAATGAAGCGAAAGTGGTTTGTCAGGATTGGGACAGATAGGGATCCGTGATCTCTGCCTACCTTTGTACAAGCGAAGTGTATAGATTCTGTCCAACCCGTAAATACTGCATATATAGACTAAATGAAAAGCTAACTAACCAACTTTGATTCGTTAGTCGTAAGAGGTAACTAAAGGACTAGCTCATTACTGGAAAACTGAAAAATTACTGGACTAATTTACTGGAAAATGGATTGAGCGATACACCATTTGTTTAAACCAGTAGCATCATTTTTTTTTTATTATTTCCAAAAGGGATATCAGAACATGAGTATATACTCAACACATACTAAAGTAATATCTATCCACTGCTGGACGTAGGCCTCCCCAAGTATACGCCACAAAACAAGGTCCCTCAGCCAGCCACTACCAGCGACCTTCTTGAGTTCATCGGTCCACCTGGCAGAGGGCGTCCTACACTACGATTGCTGAGGTGTGTAAAGTATGAAGTAATAGTATGAAGTTCATACGCGGTATAAAGTAATATACTACTTCTATATTCATATGTTTATTCCATTACCAAAAAACTTGAATCAACATTACTGAATCATCTTGTCAATAGCCTAGTTTTACCTAAACTTAAATCCTAGGTCTTAGAGACTACATATCCCCGCGTCCAAAATAGACGAAATCAGCACAGAACCTACGTGCTTCTGTATCGTTGGAGCAACATGCACCATAAGCTCGCCTGCTTTTCGATTGCTTGGTACATCTCTGACACAGTTCTAGGAGTTCAAGCTGGAAGGATATACATAGATATATTAGTACAAGCAGTAACTATTACCTGTTGGGGTAGGTTTCAAGCAATATCAAATAATTTGCCACATTTTTATTTTTTCAGAAGATTTCAATACATGAAACATAGATGGCACTGTTATTATAATTTGATTTTAATATTATATTCTTCACCCCTATTAGTAGCAGGGTGATGTTATATAGCCTAAAGCCTTCCTCAATAAATGGTCTATCTAACACAAAAAGAATTTTTGAATTCGAACCAGTAGTTCCTGAGTTTAGCGCGTTCAAACAAACAAACTCTTCAGCTTTATAATAGAAGTATAGATATTAATCTATATTATTATTATTATATATACAACTAGCGACCCGCTCCGGCTTCACACGGGTATAAAATATATAGCCTACTCCACTTTTTAATGGATGTAATTATACATATAATCCTTTCTCTTGAATCACTCTATCTATTAAAAAAGCGTAGTTGCGTAGTTTCAAAGATTTAAGCATACAAAGGGACATAGGGACAGAGAAAGCGACTTTGTTTTATACTATGTAGTGATGTGAGACCGGGTCATATCACGATAAATTAATAAAGATATTTGATGAGCTGAAACGCCAGTCTTCCCGCGACCACGGCCTATGCAACTGGGTCGAAACGTCGGGTAAAATAAAAGTAATCTTATAAAAAATATCTTTATTAATTTATCGTGAAACGACCCGGTCTCACATAGTAAATATAAGGACATACATAGATATATATTAATCTATATTATTAATAAATGATCGGAAGGGCGGTTACGTAGGGCCTAATAAGACATTTAACAGTCAGATAGATGCTATATTTAAAAAGACGACTTTAGAAGTACCTATAACTGCCGAGTGTTTATGAGAAGATATATGAGTGTCAATGAAGCGAACGTGGTCTGTCAGGATCGTGAAGCACCGCCAGATCGAAATGGTAGCGGGTTAGACAGAGATCACGGATCCCCATTTGTCCCGATCCTGACAGACCACTTTCTCTTCATTGACACTTATACACACTCGGCGGTTACAAGTACTCCTAACGTCACCTTTTTCAATATCACGTCTATCTGACTATTATATGTCTTATTAGGCTGGCACCTACGTAACCTAGTGTAGATTATATGTCATGCCATGTCTTAGGGTGACTCAAAGACATGCCGGGAAGAACGGCAGCTAGTTAGCATTCTTTCTACGTCCCAGACTAGCACGGGACTATACTATTATAGAATACATACATTATTATCAATTCAATTAATTCAATGATACATTTTCGAAATAAAAATACATTTACGAAATGCGTCGAATACTACGGTGAGGGAAAAACATCGTGAAATACCTGTATGTATAGCTACTGCTTGTAAATGGCGACATGGCTGACCAGCTGTCACATTGAGTACTAACTATCTAGTTAACACGTGGGTTCGAGATGGCCATAGAATTACTACCTGCGTGATTGCGGAGATGGACACCTAACCTAAGGGTTAATGGTCGTGAACGCGTACGTACGAAATACTTACATTATTCTGACATGTTTGTGTAACGGTAAAAACTGGACTGTTTTTCTTAGGCTTTGGTGGCAGTGGTTTCATGGAATCCATGCAGGTCATACATAGAAGCACTAACAGCATACCAATTAGTATCAGCCTCTGTAAATAAAACAAACAAACATATAATTTAAAAACCTATTTTGTATATTGTATCATACATATACATTCACGTCCTTTAGTCTCTTTCGGGATGGACAGAACCTCGGTGTTATTACATTTCCTAGGTCACTTTTTACCATAATTAATGGGGTTTCATTGTCATATGTAACATTGGTGACGGATTGTTAGTCCATCACCAAATAGATTCTATTAAACCATTCCCTTAGATACCTTCTACGGAATGCCAGGAAGAACGACAGCTAGTTAGCATTATTTTAACGTCCTAGTATATTGTATTAAGTCAATAATATTATAGTATATTATTACGTAGGGGCCGGCCCAATAACACATGACTGTCAGATAGACGCTATTTTTAAAAAGGGTGAACGTTAGGAGTAACTATAACCACCGAGTGTGTATGAGTGTCAATGAAGTGAAAGTGGTTTGTCTGGATCGGGACAGACGGGGATCTGTGATCTCTGCCTACCCATCTAAAGTGAAACGTGATGTGTGTGTATGTACTTCCGATCGTCTATTTCGTTTGGGATGTACAGAAATCTTCAAACATACTTAATATAATATTAGCGACAAGTTAGTTAGGCAATCATCTAATAAATTATATAAAAAATTCTTACATATTTTCCCCTTACGATATGCCAGTAAAAATACATCTAAATACGTTAGTTATTTTAATTCATTTTTTGCATTATTATATCCAGTGCTAACTGGGTTGTAAATAGTATTAAAGTAGCTGCCATTCTGTCTCGGTTTATTGTAAAAGGCGACTAAAGGAATGGAGTTGTAAGTATATAACTCAGGAGTTGAAGAAATTTCTTATCTCCAAATATTATCAATATATCAGTTAGTTATTTTATAACATTTACTAAGTACATCGAATAATACGGTGAGGAAAAACATCGGAGGAAACCTCCGTATTCCCTGAACAGGTAATAGTGAGTGCTTGTAAATGGCGACATGGCTTACCACCTGTCACATTGAGGACTATCTGGCCAACACGTGGGTTCGAAGTGGCCATGGAATTACTACCTTCGCAATTGCGGAGTTGGACACCTGAACCTCTGACTAGAGTAAATGGTCGTGAACGCGTTTGTATTCTGTTTGTTTGTCTTTTATTACGAATTAAAGAAGATACGAGTTTAAAATATAAATTCAAAACTCTTACCATATTGAAATGCAAATATTTACTTGTATTAACGGATATTGTCAATTTTACAATCACTTAATTGTTTAGTAACGTCTTTACAACTCGATGGTTGAAGGTCAATAATTCAAAAATCACTTAGAATTTCAAACAGCCTTTTCTAAGCAAAAGACATAACTTAAATTTAATTAAAAACAATAATGTATATTTATATTTTTTAATAAAAATTAAATATTTATATTTATGTTTTATTTGTATTGTCCTAAATATTATAAAATCAAATACCCATCTACTTGCTATGTAAGCAATTGGATAAATGAATCACCACCTATCACGTAGGATGCTGAATATCTGGTGAAAAGTGGCTTCGAAGTGGCTATAAGCAATCCAGTCCACTATGGACATATAAACTACACTTTAGTTTAATAGTCTGTATGTGAATGTATGTTTGCTAGCATTATTAACATATGTACATACGTTCAAACCCGTAAATATTTTTAGAGTGTACAGAATCATGGAATTATTATATTAGTGATGGCAACAGTATAGAATATAAGTATATTTATAGTTCATTGGTTAATTTGTTGTTTTGACCTCTTACCCCTTTGTTGTCTCATAATTCGATTTATTTAGGACACTATTACACCAATTGCAATAGCCCCTTGCTAAGTGCATTTAAGACTTGGGTTAAAGGTACTAGTCAACGTATATTTAAGAAATATATACTTATTATACATAGATAAATACATAAATAGTATATACATAGATATATAATATATTGATTGATATTATTGATATATAATCAACAACCAGACTGGAAAGCGGAAAAAAGCGTAGTTCTTAACTCTTCCTCCATCGGGAATTGAACCCGAGACCTCACGATTAGCAGTCAGGCAGTTAACCACATGAACGCGCCACGGAGGTCGTCAAAAAATCAATCTATCAATCAAAGTATCGTAAAGCAATAAATACGAGAGCTAGTTAGTTTTTTATTTACTTTATTAAATTATAACACGAAATAATACATGCATACACAAAAAGTAACACACAAAAATACGAATATTTAAGTTATGTCATTTTATTGTTACTACCCTTTAGAAAAAACTGCTTAAAATTTTACATCTACCTTCATTTTGAAATTACAAGAAAACAATATTTGAGACCTACAAAACTATACATAATTACATTCTAGTCCTTTAATCCTTTTCAGGGTGTACAGAACCTTGGTAACAATGTTCGATAGAAGATATTATTCAGAAGTTTGATTTATTCTTATCGAGCAAAATTAATATGGAACATTAGTAACGGTTGCTAACCCAACACCCAAAAGATTCCAATGACCCCTAGTCCCTTAGTCGCCTCCTTTACATGCTGCGAAGAACGGCAGCTAGTCAAATTCTATACAATTCCTTGGACAGAATCTAATAAGACATATAACAGTCAGATAGACGCTATATTGAAAAAAGGTGACGTTAGGTGTACCTATAACCACCGAGAGTGTTTGAGAAGATGTATGAGTGTCTATGAAGCGAAAGTGTTCTGTCAGGATCGGGACAAATGGGGATCCGTGATCTCTGCCTACCCCTCTACAGGGAATCAGGCGTGATGTGTATGAACCCTGGAACTTTTTAACTTAAAGTTTGGAGTCATGAAAATATCTCCTTGGTCACTTTTTACCATAAAGTTTGGTGTTTTGATGGTATGATGGAACAATGGTGACAGGATGCTAGTCCATCGCCCAATACATTCCATATATCCTTGATCACTCAGTCCCCTACTTTACATGTCGCGAAGAACGGCAGCTAGTTAGCTTTCTTTTACGTCCCAACCTAGCAAAAGTAAAGAAAATAAATAAAATAATCTACTCTCAGATGTACAGAATAGATTGGGGACATTTTCACTCGTTTTAATTAAAACAGTACTTGAGAGAGCAGATTCAATCTGGTGCGGCCGCGAGGGGTGGCTAGGTATACGACGTAATTGTAGGTATAATTACATTGTAAATTTCTACGTAGCTTAGTTGTTTGTGGCTTGACTCTGTATCAGTGGGTACAGGGTACAAATTCCGCTTGAGCATGGACCAATGGAAATGAAGTTTAATGAATTTCTATGTATATTTTCGTAATAAAAATACATCTACCGAATACTGGTGAGGACAAACATCGTGAGGAACTAATAAACTACCTGTTCCCCGAGCAGGTAATAGTTACTACTTGTAAATGGCGACATGGTTGACCACCTTACAACGTGAGTGTGTATGTATGTATGTAAATAAACATTTAAACAACTGTACGTCGTTAATATGGTTTTATAAAATGTAAGAATTTGTGCATCCTTAGTGAAATGCCTTTAGTCACTCAAGTCTCTATCTATCCCAAAAACATAAAAGGTTCTGAAGCGTTGATTGTATTAAAACGAATAACAAAACAAACGTATTCACAACCATTAACCCTTGCGGGGTAGTCAGAGGTTCAGGTGTCCATCTCCGCAATTGCGAAGGTAGTAATTCTATGGACACCTCGAACCCACGTGTTGACCAGATAGTCAGTACTCAATGTGACAGATGGTAAGCCATGTCGCCATTTGCAAGCACTAACTATTACCTGTTCGACGAACAGGTAGGTTTCCTCACGATGTTTTCCTCACCGTATAATTCGATGCATTTCGTAAATAAAACGAATAAATGCATTTTTTAGATATCTGACGAATAGCGACCCACCCGATCTAAGCTTTAAGGCTTTTGAGGGGAAAAGAGGTCAGAGATGTAATTTTTCATGTTGTCACTCCTCCTTAATAAGAGCACGGATTAGACATAGGCCTCAACTGCACGCTGTAAGTCTTTAAAGGGGTAGACAGTAACATAACATAACGTTTATGTGTACCTTTAATGGATAAAACATACACATTACCCCTGATTCCCTGTAGAGGGGTAGGCAGAGATCACAGATCACCATTGACTTCATTGACACTCAAACATTTTCTCATACACACTCGGCGATTAAAGGTACTTCAAATGTCACCTTTTTCAATATAGCTTCTATCTGACTGTCATATGTCTTATTGGGCCAGCCCCTATGTAACTTCCCTTCCAGTTTACTCACATATATTCCTTTTGTCAATCTGCTATCATTCATCCGCATAACATGTCCAAACCATCGAAGCATGCCCTTTAGAATTTCATGTTCTTTATTTAATTACAAGTAATTAATATTTAAACATAAGCAGCGTCTTAAAATCCATTAAGACTTTAATTAGTTAGAATTATTAATCTCAGATTTAAAATCTCTCGAGATACGCCTTAATGATGAAAGAAGATTGTTAAATACTTCAGGGAAACGACCTAATTAGTAGGTTGGGTAATCTACTAAGTGTAAACATACATATAATTCACGACTATATAACTGTTAGAGGTAATCATAGATAGATCATATAGTTAGTGCCTAAAGCGACAGGTCAATTTCAGGCATTCAAATAGGTCAGTATGGGAAGGTCTGAAACTATAAGACATAATATATTTCGAAATTCTTTCCCATACTGACCTTTTTAATTGCGCCTGTCTGTATGTCGCAAGATGATTTGATATTTCGGGTTTCTCTCTCTGCCTACACAGAAACCGGCGTGATGCGTATGTATGTATATTTCCTAAATACATACATAAGTACGTAGTGTAGGACGCCCCCCTGTTAGGTGGACCGATGACCTCAAGAAGGTCGCTGGTAGTGGCTGGATGAGAGACACGAATGATCGTGTTTTGTGGCGTACCCTTGAGGAGGCCTCCGTCCAGCAGTGGACTAGTACAGGCTGATTGATTGATCGACATACATAAGTATTGTGTTCCACGTGAGTTACATTTTCAAACAGCTAGATGCCTGTCCCAAATCCCTGTTTAGCATAAATATCAAAGAATCGTCCTAATTGACACTCTGAATCTAATTAGTAAAAGTCCCAATAAATTAACGATTCTTATTCAAGTGCTTTTAAATCAAAAGGTCCTCTTTTTATATTACAACTCAATTATTGAGGCAGTATAGAAAATTAAGATTGTGACAGTTTGGGATTCAAATGCATGTAAGTAGCTGCTTTTCTACACGATGGTAGTATATTTAGTTCGGGTCATAAATTAATAATTTCTGAAGTGTACAATAAGTTCAGATAAACTATACCAACATACCATTATGATGTTACCAAGCTATATTATAGCTTTCGCAACATATGTATATACAACTTCCTACCATTATAATTATGAATTGGAATTTTGGCACATGGAAAGTTGTGATTTGTTTTATTATTTTTTATTTGTATTTACAAATTTATCATTGTTTTTCCTTATAAAAAATAATAAATTAGAACCCATCCTTTATAAGTATTAATTGGAATAAAATTTATATTTACGTCCTTTCGTCCCTTTAGAGCGAACAGAACCCCTGTAATATATCCTTAATCACTGAAAGCATTAGTTTACTGGGAGGCCTTTCGGTATACAAATACATTCTCATTACTACTACATTGCTGAAGAATACAGGACTTGTTGCAAGTTGCTAACCCATCACCCAACAAGTTTCACTGAACCCTTGTTCCTTAATCGCCTGCAAAACAAAAAGAACAGAAGCTAATTAGCATTCTATTTACGTCCAAAACGCATCCCCTTATATATATATATATATATATATATATATATATATATATATATACATTTATATACATTCACGTCATGTAATCCCTTTCGGGGTGGACAGAACCTTGGAGACTTGAAAACTACTCCTTGGTCACTTATTAGCATAATTTAGGCTTGTGATGTCATATGGAACATTAGTGACAGGTTGCTAGCCCATCACCCAATAGATTCCATTTATTTGTCCCTTAGTTGCTTTACAACATGCCGAGAAGAACGGCAGCTAGTTAATATTATAATTACTATGATATGATATAGATTGTATGAGTGATTACATTATTATATAAAGGTTATAAATTGCTAGCCCATCGCCCAAATCATTTACTTAAATACAAGTCACTTGACTTCTTTCAAGAGGTAAGAACGGCAGCTAGTTAGCATTTTACCACCCAGCTAGCACGCATTAAGAACCCATCTTAAAAATCGCTTTTAATTAGTTGTTTTCCTTTCCATTCGGGAATAAATTCATATTAAGTGTGACGTCACAAGATAGCCGGTAATTAATGACCCCTAATTCTGTAATAGGGGCACTGGGTGTCTTGATAAGGGGCTTTGGGTTCCTTGGCCCCTTAGGATTAATCTTCTAGGGGCTTATGATGGCTGGAAAAGAATTTGTGGTCTTGGTATATCACTGCATAGTGTAAAACAAAGTCGTTTTCTTTGTCTCTATGTCCGTTTGTATGCTTAAATCTTTGAAACTACGCGACGAATTTTGATCTGGTTTTTTTAATAGATAGAGTGATTCAGGAGAAAGGTTTAAATGTATAATAACATCCATTAAATAGTGGAATAGGCTATATATTTTATACCCGTGCGAAGCCGGAGCGGGTCGCTAGTGTTTTATAAGTTCAGT
Organism: Leucoptera coffeella; assembly: GCA_030578115.1. Classification (NCBI taxonomy): domain Eukaryota; kingdom Metazoa; phylum Arthropoda; class Insecta; order Lepidoptera; family Lyonetiidae; genus Leucoptera; species Leucoptera coffeella. The sequence continues at coordinate 230,373 of JAMBLF010000467.1, forward strand.
AGGTGAGTGCTTCATTTAGTAATGATGTTATTGAATACGGTTTGGAAAGAACGTGTTGGTTATATTTTTTTGTTGATTTTTTTTTATTAAAAATAATTTGTCTTATAAGCTAATAATATAAGGAATTGTATATATATTGTAATATAAGTATTTACCTAAGTATTTTAAAGATGAAAAAAAGTGTCACCCATTGTCAGAGATATCAGTTAGACGCAGAAAAAATACAATGAAACAATTTAGTTCTGATTAAACATGTAACATATTATAATTTTCTACCTTAGTAATATAATTTTTTTGGTGATGTTCCTGTTTCTTATTTTTTGTAACGACACTGAGTGACCGCATTTTTTCGTTCTTAGAATTTGCTTGAGAATTAATTTAAGTATTAATTCTATGGAAAGCTCAATATCTGCCTTTCGTTATAGTATAGGTATTTATGAGGTGATTAAAGGACTAGGTAAATGTTGGGATATCGTTACTATACGAATTACTCTTACTAATACGAATATAAACATAGTTGTCAAAAATAATATTGGTATTAATAATATGTGGCACACTATTACACCAATTGAACTAGCACTTTAGTAAGTTCAATTAAGACTACTAGTCTAGTCTACTAGTTAAGGATAGTCAAAGTATATGGAAGAAATATATACTAATTTCATATAGATAAATACATATATAGCATACATAATAAACGACCAGACTATAAAGCAGAAGAAAAGCCTAGTTTTTAACCCTGCCTCCACCGGTAATCGAACCCGGGACCTCTCGATTACCGTTCCGGTGGTTAACCATTCGGCATATTATACGCTAAAAGTGTTAAAAACATGTCTCCAAGGTTCTGTCCACTCCTAAAGAGATATTCGTGAGTGCAAGTAATAAAATAAGGTCTCGCCTACATTAGGAAACTAGAGTGTTGGCTATCACCCATTAATTTCTTAACGGCTCATAAAATCTCTCATGGTGCACATACCTTAATTTATTAGAGTACTTTCCGTATTACATTAAACATATGTTGGTTTATATGGTCTGGGTTGTTAGCCCATCGCCCAATAGATTCCATTTACCCCTAGTCCCTTAGTTACCTCCAAAGACATACTTTTAAGAACGGCAGCTAGTTAGAATTCTTTTTACATCCCCGACTGGCACGGGACATATACACACACATATTATGTTTCACCACTTGTGTTTACACATTTTTAAATTTCATTCATTGGTTCATGCCAGAGCCGGGATTCGAACCTAGGACCTTTATCATAAGAAGTTCGAACTTTTACCCCCTTGGCTACAGCCGCTTTTTAATATATGTATGCTGGTATGTATGTAAATATGGTGGGAACATGTTAATTAGATAGACATTTGATATAAGAATAACAGATGGAAAGTTTGCTTTCATGAAAATGTATTAATGAGGATTTTGGGTACAGGCGGAGAGAAAAGTAACTTAAAAAGACACATACATACTTTTTATTGCAGTAATTCTTACATATATATTCACGGCCTTTAATCCCTTTCGGGATCGATAGAATCTCGGAGATTTAATATTTCCTAGGTCACTTCCTAGCATGAATATATTGGGGTTATATTGGGATTGTGATGTCTTATGGAACATTGGTGACAGGTTTCTAGCCTGTCGCCCAACCAATTCCATTTTCCCTTATTTACCTACAGCATGCAGGAAAGAACGGCAGCTAGTTAGCATTATTTTTTCGTCCAAGAGACAAAAAAATTAAAACGTAATATTTTTCGGTAACTCTATTTACTTTCGAGATTGTTGAGGTGATAAATAATATGGCTTTTAGTCGTTTTACAAGAAAACGGGACTAATCGCGTATATTTTATAAACAAAGAATTATCTTTGCTACTCTACGTTTCGGCCATGTTGCAATAGCCTTGGTCACAGTTCAACTGTAAAACGGAATATTGGTGAAGGAGTGAAGAACAAAAAAGCATGTATGAGAAGTTTATTGGGTGTGAGCGAAACTAGAGAGATTTTGCTTACTTCCTATTACGTAACAAGCAAGAATGTATGTTTTAATCTATGATGTGTGTATGTGTGTGTATGTATTAACAACCGAAGAACCTTTTCGTGGTACTAGAAGTAGAGTGTACACCATCAACTGAACATTGTGATGGTTGGATTAAATGTTTGATGATTTTGTCACTTGATACATACTTTTTACCTTATTTTAACTACCTAATGAAATAGGTGGTAATATTTGTCACCATTTATATGCATCAGCTTTTACTTGTTTCGATAAATAGGTAGGTAACATTGACTACATATTCCTTAGTGGCCAAAGAATCACTATCTCCGCAATTACGGAGAAGGACATAATGAATATATACTTATTGTAGATAGATAAATACATACGGTGAGGTAAGACATCGTGAGAAAACCTACGAATAGTCTGTGCTTGTAAATGGCGAGATGGCTTACCACCTGTCACATTGAGTACTGACTATCTGGTCAACACGTGGGTTCGGAGTGGCCATAGAATTACTACCTTCGCAATTGCGGAAATGGACACCTGAACCTTTGACTACCCCGCGTTGATAATGGTCGTGAATGCGTTTGTCGTTTCATAAATAATATATTGCATATACAATCATGAACCAGACAGGAAAGCTGTCTCCACCGGGAATCAAACTTGGGACCTCAGAATTAGCGTTCAAGCGGTCAACCGTTCGCACCACGAAGTTCAACCAACGGGACAATGATCGTGAAAGTATTTGTCTTATGTAGGTATTAAAAACAGTAAAATCACTACATAGTATAAAACAAAGTCGCTTTGTATGCTTAAATCTTTGAAACTACGCAACGGATTTTGATGCGTTTTTTTAATAGATAGAGTGATTCAAGAGGAAGGTTTATATGTGTAATAACATCCATTAAATAGTGGAGTAGGCTATATATTTTATACCCGTGCGTAGCAGGAGCGGGTCACTAGTATTCTAATATTATAAGGTTTATGTATAAGACTTTTGCTTCCGCCTGTCCCGCGCATTGTAAATATGGATAATGAATATTTAATTAGATTCCCTCGTATCATGTTATAATAACCGTTTGATGTTTGCGTTGGAAGGCTTTGATGCTACTACCTCTTTGTAACACGTGGTTAAATGATGAACTTTGTTCCTTAAGGTATGGACAGAACCTTGGAGACTTAATATAGCCTTAAGAATGAAGTATTTAAATAAATTCCTGAGGCCTTACTCCACTTTTGCTCTTTGTTAAATTTTCAGTTCACTATCAGATCGGTAATAGTGTGAAGTTGGTAGTGGATTAGCATAAGTAACAAATTTCGCGATATTTGTCACTTTTGCCAGTACAAAATGGTAAAATTGACACTTTTGCTAATCCACTACCAACTTCACACTATTAGTGATCTGATATTGAACTGCGTTTGTGCTAATTTAGTAGTAACAACTTGGGCTCCTGATGATCTTTAGCGTTTAAATATGTGATCAAGGTTTTATTTGTGTAACATACGTTTTACGACATTTTTGGAGTATGTAGAGTCTTGTGTCACCACCACTGTATCTATAATTAGACACTTAAAGTCTATGTTTAATGACCAATGCACAGATAATATAATACTATACAGACCAATGTATTTAATATATAAAAGTTTACCACTTAAAGCACACATTTTACCAATTAAATCATATATTCGATGTCATATCGTAAAAGCACTGACTATGTCCTGAAAAATAGGCTTTGTTATTTTGTTCCTCATTTATTTATCTATAAGACCCATGCAATAAAAACATATTAAAAGGTACACCCAATACGGTTTGCATTCAACATAAATTAACATAAACATACATACATACACACGCTTCACGACTTGTGTATACACACTCCCTTTTTTATTATGGCGGGGTAGTCAGAGGCTTGAATGCCCGTCTCCGAAATTTCGAAGGCATGTTAGGTATGGGTCATTCGAAGTCCACGTATCACTAGATAGACAGCACCCAACGTGATAGGTAGTGAACCGTATCGCCGTATGTAGGCACTGACTATTACCTATCCTGAGGGAGACATAAATTAACTTATATCTTAACAATATACTAAAAGTAATGAAATTTTAATCATTTCTTATTTCAAAAGTGATATCATTACACATTACTAGTCCCTTAATTACCTCCTACAAAATACCAGGAAGAACGGCAGCTAGTTAGCATTCTTTTTACGTCCCATACAAGCAAAATATAAACTGAAATTGTAGCCTTAATATCTCCATAGATTTATTCAAGGCTTTATGTGTTTCGTAGCTGCTACGTGATTCGATAATGCTACGAGATTACATATACGTGCTACGATTCGTCAGCTGGGGTTTTCGTTGTGGTTTTGAAAACGGTGGTTCACTATACTACGGTTTTCTGGTGAAATGGTACTTTGGTTTATAATATTGAAAGTTCTGGGTTTCAGTTTTGATTGGGCAATAAGTCTATTGCATATGTGGCGACCTCTAGAGTGACACACACAGATATAAACCTTAGTAAACCTAAGTTGCAATTAGTTAAATATAATAATCACATATGACACCAGCGAGATAAAATAATGATTACAAAAATCAATATCCTAGAACGCGCAATTGAAATATTTAACAGAAAACAAGATATATAGAAATTTCCAACTCAGGCCATTAGCCTGGACGAACACCTGCCCAGGTAGGAAGCTTCCTCTTTTCCTGTAGGACACAGTGGATCCTACACATATAATACGACTCTCACTCATTAGAATATATATTTATACATTGATTCACGTCATTTTATCCGTTTTTGGGTGGATGGAACCTTGGAGACATGATAGTATCTCCTAAGTCATATGGAACATTGGTATTAGTTGCTAGTCCATCATTCATTCAATAGATTCTATTTACCCCTATTCCCTTAGTCGCCTCCTATGAATAAGACTGTGTTAAAATTCTGCAAAATATTTTACTTCTTGGTATATTTTACGAATTGACTAGGGGTATTAGAATTTACTATGACGACCTCCGTGACGCGATCGGTTAGACACCTGAACGCTAATCTTGGGGTCCCAAAGATTCCCAGCGGAGGCAGAGTTGAGATCTACGCTTTGCTACTGCTTTCCAGTCTTATTGTTGATTATATATGCTATATATGTATTTATCTATGTATAATATGCATACATTTCTTAAATATACGTTGACCAGTACCCTTAACACAAGTCTTAAATGAACTTACCAAGGCGCTTGTTCAATTGGTGTAATAATGTCCAAATATTATTATTATAATTTATTGGCCTACTATTAGGGACTACAGGTCAGTCACTAATATGCTTTATGACTAGAATTACTTGCAAACCCAATAGTCATACTAAATATAAGAAGAGATATATAGTTTTCATTGTCCTAGGCACCCTGTAAACAACGAAAAAACATAGCATTACATACGAGTATGATTGTTAAAAACAATGAAAAATCATACCAAAATGTATGTATGTTTCAAACAGAGGTTCGTTCATGAAATTTGAAACTGCCACAAATTTCCCAAAATACAAATATACTTTGGGAACGGAATTGAAACGCTGACATTTTTGAACGTTTCCGCTGATTCAGCAAAAACCACCCGCGAACAAAGTTGTGAAATCCAGTCCCAACTAAACCTTATAGTGTTGGACGTGAAATGGCGTAAGTTGAATTTTTATTTTTTTGATACTTAATAGTATAAAAGAAATAAATAAATTAAAAAGTCCTTTACCTTTCTTAACTTAGTTATACCTCAGCCCTAAAAGCTAAGATATTATCTAAGAAAGATTTTTTTCGTTTTCAAAAGCAAAAATCAAAATAGATTATAAATTCTATTTTGTTTATTTATTTTGATTATAATTTTCGTGTATACAACGAAAAGCATGTATGACACAGTTTATGTGTGGGATTGAAGCAAGAGAAATTTGTCATATTTTTCTAAGGAGGTGATAGAAAACCTCTACTTATCTCGATTGTACATAAAAAACTAAATGCATGTATGCTTGATAATTCTACTACACCACTAGAGAGCGTGATTTATTTTTCACATTTATTGTACTATTGTACATATAACTAGTGATATGTTAAAAACGACATAACCAAAAATGAAAATAAAATTTGGCTATATCATTGTCTAGAACAACGGCTTTAACGAGAAGAAAAAAAAATTTGTAAACTCTACTCAGTGCTGTCTATCCATTCAGAGATTGTAAACTTGCAAGTTATGTATGTAAATCACAAGAAAAATTGTAACTCCTACCTAACTTTAGCGCAAGTTTTCTTCAATGATCTTAGCCCTATTTATAAGTAACGCTTGATTTTAACGATATAACTCTTCTTGATATAACAGTATCGGTATCGATAATTTAACCTCGATTGATTTTAACATAGACACTTGAACTTCTTACCATTGCGCAAAAGGTGATGATAGCAAATCGTTTTTCATGAATAAATAAAAGAATTTGAATATAGTGGGAGGAATTTTCAAATCATACACTAATATAATAATTGGGACACTATTACCTAAATCGATCAACTTTCTTGTTAACTAAGTTCATTGGAAACTTATATTGAAGATACTAATCGATGTATATTTTAGAATACTGGCTTATAGTGTAGTGGGAGGAATTTTCAAATCATACACTAATATAATAATTGAGACACTATTACCTAAATCGATCAACTTTCTTGTTAACTAAGTTCATTGGAAACTTATATTAAAGATACTAATCGATGTATATTTTAGAATACTGGCTTATATGGTATCCAATCTGGTCGTTGATTGTATATACTATATATTAATCTATATACATATATAGATTAATATATAGTATATACAATCAACGACCAGATTGGAAAACAGAAGAAAAGCGCACTTCTTAACCATGCCTCCAACGGGAACCAAAAACAGAACCTCACAAATAGCATTCAGGTAGTTTACCGATTACACCACGGAATTGGTCAAAACATATAAAAAAATTCAAAATCTACAAAACCTAACTGACTCCCCTTGTTAGACAAAGACACAATAATGTAATTCCTATGCAGTTTCGGTATAGTTCCGTTCTGTTTGTAGACCATTAGGTAGTTCTAGTGCTTTGAAAGGTATACCCTATGTGCCTAGTTAGTCTGACTGGCTAACCGCGTACCACCTAACCTTTTGGGGAGTCTGTGATAGTCAGGTATCGAAAAGGATGGTTTTAACTGCTTTTTATATAGAAACTAGTGACCCGCTCTGGCTTCGCACGGGTATAAAATGTATAGCCTACTTCACTGTTTAATGGATGTTATTATACATATAAACACCTCTTGAATCACTCTATCTATTTAAAAAAAACCGCATCAAGATCCGTTGTGTAGTTTCAAAAATTTAAGTATACAAAAGCATACATAGCGACAAAGAAAGCGACTTTGTTTTATATTATGTAGTGATATTGCATAATTGCTTAGTATAGTATATGTAAAGTCTACGGTGGGGGAAAACATCGTGAGAAAACCTACCTGTTCCCCGAACAGGTAATAGTTAGTGCTTGTAGTGGCGACATAGCTTGCTACCTGTCACATTGAGTACTGACTATCTCGTCAACACGTGGGTTGGAGGTGGCCATAGAATTACTGCCTTCCATTGCGGAGATGGATACCTGAACCTCTCTAACTACCCCGCAAGGGTTAATGGTCGTGAACACGTTTGTCTTTTTTTGTATAGTATATTCAATTATTGAGGTTGCTTTTTTACAGCAGACTGGGATTAAAGAACTAATATAACCTAAAATTGATTTTATTGTTCCTTTTTACCTATCCTGTTATATGTCATTAAAAGTTAAATTTCATTTACTTGCATGCATGCAGTATAAATCCCCTGTCCCATCTCGTAAATGTCCTGTGCTAGACTGGGACGTAAAAATAATGCTAACTAGCTGCTGTTCTTCCCGGCATGTCGTAGGAGACGATTAATCGACTAATGAAAAGGAATCACGATGGTCTAGTAATCTGTCACCAATGTTTCATATGACATCTTAACCCAATATTCATGCTCAAAAGTGACTTCGGAGTTTTCATGTCTCTTAGGTTCCCAAACGAGATTAGGGGAAGTAAAAGTATGTATATGTTTAAGTTTGATTAATAACTAACGGGACTTATAATAACTAACTTATGTGAGTGTAGTGTGTAGGTCGCGTGTTATTAATAAAAACGTAACAGTTAGGGTAGTCAGAGAAGAATCTGACAGGGCGCTGCGGTGGAGGCGAAGAAATATGCATTGTCAGTCTGCCCGTGACCATGGCTGCTGCAAAGTAGCCGAAACGTCGGGTTAATAAAGGTAACTTTATTATATAAAAACATACGCGATAAGTCCCGTTAGTTATTAATCATGAGTATAAATCGCGAATCTCTTAAAACTATAATTATGTTTAAGTATCTATACTTGTACAAGATCTGTTTGCCCATATCAAATGCAAATAGAACGTTATTAATCAAACGACAGAGTTTATATTCCAATACGGTACTCGCATTATAAATGCCCTGTCAATGTGAAACGGGGATGCATTTTTCAAAGCCATTCAAACGGGCGTTCCATTTAATATATTGAGCTCGAACGGCGTGACAGATAGAAAATTCATTTAGTTTGTCTATGGTTGAGTTTATAAATAAATAATAATATTGTCCTGTATATAACATACATACATCTCGTCGTCTATGGTGCGTCAACAAAGTCAGCAGCTCAGTGAAAGTTGAAAATACAAATAATTATTTCCGGCCTAATATTTAGTCAATTGTGATGCCGAACTGGCTAAATATTTTCGCTTTGGGTAAAGATTTGGATCCTCAACTGGAACAAACCGAAAACAAGGAAGAGAAGAATTGGAGCTTCGATTTCGTTTTTCTCCGGTTGTAGCGCCTGGCGGCGTTGGTGTAACCATGGCCATGGAATAACAAGAAGTTCAAACACCGTGGCATCAGTGTTTGTACTTCAGCCGACATAACCTTAGTGGATTAATAAAGAATTAAAAAAAAAATATACATACATACACATCACGCTTGATTCCATGGAGAGCGGTAGGCAGAGAACACGGATCCCTATTTGTCCCGATCCTGGTAGATTACTTTCGCTTCATAGACACTCCGTTCCATATGACATCACAATCCCAATATTTATGCTAATATGTGACCTATGCTAAAATCCACCCCAAAAGGTATTGAAGGTCGTGAATGTATACGTGAAGAAAGATAGCTAGTTACCAGTCTTTTAAATCCCATACAACCACAAACACAGCATTTAAGACAAAATAGATGTTTCGGAACGTTCCAAGAAAGACTATTCTTAAAGTTCCAAATTTACTGATATAGTCTGACTATACCGTAAAGCAGTGTAGCCGATATGTTTATTATCACTTCGCGAACTAAGAGGCGACTAAGGGAGCTTGCTTGGATGCAAACCAAGAAAGAAGATTTATCCCTTTGGAAGTTTTGTTTTGTGTTCGAGTTAGGGTACGCGGGTTGAAATTTGGTGATTTTATTTTTTTAAACTAAATAACGAATATGGTATAATGAAATACAGATTTTTGAAACATAATAATAAGGCTACTATTACACAAATTGAACTAGCCCCTTGGTAAATTCATTTAGCACTTGTGGTAAGGGTACTAGTCAACGTAAATTTAAGAAATATATACTTATTATATATAGATAAATACATTAATACTCGTGGTATATACATATAATCAACGACCAGACTAAAACAGAAGAAAAGCGTAGTTCCTAACTTTGTCTCTAACGAGAATCGAACTCGGAACGACACTATAAACGAAATGGTTAACCTACCGCACCACGGAGGTCGTCAATATATTATACAATAACATAATATATACATACACATTTCAAAGTAAAATTAACGTATTAAAGGTAGGAGTCGGGCCAATAAGGCATATGACAGGCAGATAGACGCCATATTGAAAATTGTGACGTTGGAAGTAGATTTAACCGCCACTATAAAGTGTGTATGAGAAGGTATATGAGTGTCAATGAAACGAAAGTGATCTGTCAGGTTCGGGATGGATAGGAATTCGTGAACTCTGGCTATGTATGTATGTATATTCATGTATCTACTTCTCTAACGGGATAGGCAGAGACTGTTAGACTACCTTCAACAATCCTTATAAATCTCTCTTGCCTCGCTCACTCATTAACCTTCTCGTACATGCTCTTCTTTTCTTTAAACTTTATAATAAATATTCAATCGCTATTGGGGTGGACAGAACCTTGAAGATCGATAATTTAGGTCATTTTTTAGCATTAAACATTAGTATCGTTATATTATATGAAACATTCTTGAAAGGTTCACCCATCGCCCAATAGATACCATTTACCCCAAGTCCCTTAGTCGCCTCCTACGACATGTCGGGAAGAACGGCAGCTAGTTAGCATTTTTCACGTCCCCAGCACGTTATTGGTATACGGAACCAAGTAAATATTAAAAGCAATTACCATAGCATCGTTTTCGACGGAGTTTTGTTCCGATGAAGTGTTTTGTTTCTCGCGTGTTTTCGAGTGGAAAAATGATTTACAACCTCGGATATAACCGCTTTCTTTCGGGTGGGATATTTTAATATTATGCATAAGTCGCAGGAAAACCTAAGCATTTTGCAAAACACGCATAATAATTAGACAATGGTTAGTCCTTATGTTGCATGTTTTACCACCACGTTGGATAGTAATTATAAGTTAATAAGTATATTTGGAGTAACCAAATACATTCACGTATTATTTGGTGATCGACAATGAATCTGTTTATCTTTAAATAATGTAACGTTACAGTCGTGTATGCAAATACATTTATTTATATTCATACTTGTGGTAGTATTGACTGTAGGTAGGTTAAGCAACTACCTTTTTTTGAGTATGTCGTAGACGTAAAGGACTAGGGTTAAAATGAAGTTATAGGTTATAAACTGTTACTAATAATTGATACATCTATACTAATATTATAAAGCTAAAGAGTTTGTTTGTTTTTTTCAACGCGCTAATTTTAGGAACTACTGGTTCGAATTCGAAAATTCTTTTTGTGTTAGATAGACCATTTATTGACGAATATAACATTACCCTGCTACTAATAGGAGCGAAGAATATAATACAAAAATCTAATTATAATTACAGTGCCATCTATGATTTATGTAATGAAAACTTCTGAAAAAACAAAAATATGGCAAATTATTTGATATTGCTTGTTAAATTTAAGTGGCTGTAGCCCAGTGGGTAAGAACTCTGATTTCTTATAAGAAAGGTCCTAGGTTCGAATCTCGGCTCTGGCATGTACCAATGAAATTGAAATATGTGTTTTTCATTTACGTACATAATTTACAGTCGCTAACGGTTAGGGAAAACATCGTAAGGAAACCTACCTAACCCTCAGGATAGGTAATACTCAGTGCCTATATACGGCGATACGGTTCACTACCTATCACGTTGGGTGCTGTCTATCTAGTGATACGCGGGCTTCGAATGACCCATACCTAACATGCCTCCGAAATTTCGGAGATGGGCACTCAAGCCTCTGACTACCCCGCCATAATAAAAAAGGGAGTGTGTATACACAAGTCGTGAAGCGTATGTATGTATGTTATGTATATATAGGTCATAGAACAAGTGTTGTAGCACATAAGCTCCGTAGGTATTAGGTCGACCTAGATTCGACCGCAAATCTAGATTTTGTGGTTCCGGTGTGACCTCTACGTAATTGCTTAGGTCATTTGGCTTGCTAATTTGAGCACTAGATGCTAGATGAAAGAATGATTACTATCTACGTGTATTTATGTAGATTAGGTGGAGGAGGATTTACCCTTGCGGGGTAGTCAGAGGTTCAGAGGTACAAGCACTAACTATTCCCTGTTCGACGAAATGGTAGGTTTCCTCACGATGTTTTTTACCCTTACCGTATAATTCAATGCCTTTGTAAATGTGTTTTTATTACGAAAATGTACATAGAAATTGATTGAACTTTATTTCTATTGGTACATGCTCAAGCGGGATTTGAAGCCTATACCCACTGATACAGAGCCAAGTCCCAAACAACTGAGCTACGTCGAATTACAGACAGCTAGTCAGCCCCAATTTACGTCCCGGACTATCAAGGAACAGTTTTCTAAATAAATATTCTTGAAAGAAAGTTTTTGGCACCGTGCTAGAATGCCATTTCTCGCTAACACTTTGTCAAAATTGTAACCCGAGGTTTTCTGAAGAAATTTCTTTGTTCAATTTAATAAAAAGTTGCGAAAGTTTTTTACCGGATCAAGGGATGGAGCTTTTTGATTTTGGGTCTTTTTCAAGTTGGATTTTATGTAAAATTGCCTTTTAAATTAAGCTGTGTATAAGGGGTACGAAGGAATTAATTCAATCAATCAATCAGCCTACACTAGTCCACTGCTGGACGTAGGCCTCCCCAAGGGTACGCCACAAAACACGATCATTCGTGGCCCTCATCCAGCCACCACCAGCGACCTTCTTGAGGTCATCGGTCCATCTGGCAGGGGGGCGTCCTACAGTACGTTGAGGAATTAATTAGCACATGTATATTACATGTAAGAATGGAAGTAATGGTTAATTGGCAGGGTTACGTATTGGCCGGCCCAATAAGACATGACTGTCAGATAGACGCCATATTAAAAAGGGTGACGTTAGAAATACCTATAATGGCCGAGTGTATATGAGGAGATATATACGATTGAGATGTATGTATGAGTCGGGATTGGAACAGATGGGGATCTATATCTCTGCCTACCCCTTAGGGAATCAGGCGTGATGTGTATGTATGTATAAATCCTCATTGTGACTATCCCTGACCTAGTAATAACCTCACTAGGTCCCCAGCGAATAACCTAGGATTTTAGGTCTCATATTTCATACCTAGGTACTTTAATTAGCAAGGACCCAGTCTAGATATTTCATCTAGGATATTAAGGTATTCAATTACGTGCTTAACTCTAGGTACTTAGTGCTTAAGTTGAGTGCCTTTGCTTCACGGCTTTTATGACTTGCGGGGTAGTCAGAGATCAACACTTCATGACCTTACGACATAGTCAGATGTTCATCATTAAAATTTCAATATAAATATAATTTGATTCCATGGAGTTACCAACTGCAAAGGGAAAATATTATCCACCTTAGCCGGGACCTAACAAGAATACTAAGTATCTGCCGTTATTCCATGCATGTCTTAAGAGTTTGCTAAGAGACTAGAGGTTAATGGTATCATTTGGCGATGAAGTAGCAACCTGTCACGAATATTCCATATGTCATCACAACTCTAATATTTATACAACTAGTAAGTTAGTTAGGAGATACAATCGTAACACGAGGTTCTGTCCACACCAAAAGGAAGTAAAGGCCTGAATGTATATGTATGATATGTCTGAATATCATAAAATCCATGGAGGCGATAATATTCTACAGATATGTCCACTTAAGACCCTTGTAACAGCCGAGTGCCCTATTTGCTGAAATAGGGTCATCTATTACAGATATCCTGTGTTAGTTGGGGACGGAAATGATGGTAACTAGCTGCCTGTTTTATTTCAAAAAGCTTCGGTTTATTTACACATACACGTCTTCGTATCCACTCGTCGGTTATAGGTACTTCTAAGGTTTCCTTGAAAAGGAATTTGTTGGAAATATGTAATGTAGTTTTGCTGTAAATCTCAAAAGATAATAAATAGTGTCTAAAAACAAATTACTAATAATATATATTTAATATATAATATATATAATATTTGGACATTATTACACAAATTGAACCAGCCCCTTGGTAAGTACATTTAAGACTTGTGTCAAGGGTACTAGTCAACGTATATTTAAGAAATGTTACATATTATATATAGATTAATACATATATAGCATATATAATCAACGGCCAGACTGGAAAGCAGTAGAAAAGCGCAGTTCCTTACTATGCCTCCACCGGGAATCGAACCCGGGACCTCACGATTAGCGTTCAGGTGTCTAACCGATCGCACCACGGAGGTCAACTAATAATAATAATAACATTAAATGCAATTCTATTTGGGTGCACACAATCTTATGTTTCCAACGTATTTATGATGATGATTAATAACAAATATTAGTGACAATTGATTCCATCGCACAATTGATTCCATTAACCTCTAACCCTTCAGTCTCCTACTATTCTAAGGAAAACCATTCTAATATCACTTCAAAGTGGTTTAAAGGTAGGTAAAATATTAAAAGGTATAAAGTAATCTATCCAATGCTTTACAATTGTTAAACAAATATTCATTTTTACTGGAATTGCGCCGCCATTTTAAGCTGGAAAGCTCATCATAGTTCAGAGTTTACTGCGTTGATTCTACAATGAAAAGAATATTAAAATAAGGAATATTTTCTACATATTTATTCACTATGGTTAAATTAGTATATATTTTCGGTTTCGGCAATAATAAGTATCAAAGTCAAAGTCAAATGTTTTTATTCAATATAAGTACAAGTACGGTACATTCATTGAAAGTCAAAACATTTGCCTGACACTGGTTGTCTCTTGGCATTGAAATTCTACCGTTGGTTCGGAAGCCCTGGCTCGGAGAAGAACCAACAAGAAACTCCGGCTTTCAGGATTTTTTGCCCAGTGCCAGTTACAAAAACAAATTATGTATAAAGAAACATAAAATTTATACACTTATTAACATAAATTATCTTTGCACATATAGCTTAGATGCACTCATTGCCAACCCTGAGCATCGGCGAGGTAGTCCCCGATCGCGTAGTAAGCGCCCCGGACTAGTCGGCCTCTAACTATAGTCTTAAATTTAGGTAAGGACAATCGCGTAATCCAGTCCGGTAAATGATTATAAAAACGCTCGCAATTTCCAACAAAAGATTTCTTGACCTTTTGAAGCCTCGAGGGCGCCACATACAGCTTATGTTTGTTCCTAGTATTAATTTTATGAAAATCACAGTTTCTTCTAAAAATATTTATATTTTTATGTACATAAATGACACACTCATATATGTACTGAGCAACAACCGTCAAAATATCAATTTCTTTAAATTTTTCGCGAAGTGACTCTCTGGGGCCCATTCTGTAAATGCAGCGAACAGCCCTCTTCTGCAAAATGAATATTGTGTTTATGTCAGCAGCACAACCCCACAGCAAGATGCCATAAGACATAATGCTATGAAAGTAGCTGAAATAAACAATCCTAGCCGTGTACTCGTCCGTATATTCCCGAATCCGTTTAACAGCATATGCCGCGGAACTAAGTTTTTTAGATAAAACGAAAATGTGGTCTCCCCACTGCAGCTTTGAATCTAAAGTTATCCCTAAGAAGACAGTAGTATTTATTTTATCTATTTTCTCATTATTTATTATTAGATTGGTTTCGACGCCATTAACATTTGGCAAAGTAAATTTAATACATTTTGTTTTATTATTATTAAGAACTAATAATATCTGTACACATAATTATCGAGAAACAATCCTATGATGTTTATAGAGAAAATGCAAACCACGGTTAATTACAAACAATAATGTTGTTGGAAACAAACACAAAACGTAGTGATAAGATTAAATCCTAATATAAAAATCTACTTTATTGTAAATCTATATCAAATAAAATTGTAACGGCCTCCCGGTAAGTATGTATGTTTCAAAATAATATATTTATCTCATTTAGCAGAATCGAGGCACACAAAACAAAGATGCCAGTTTCTTGCGTCATTTTTTATCTGCATTTCGCTAGCGAACTTTTAAATTGAATTGTCTTTCGTTTACTATTTTCTGGACGCTTGAGTTCGAGGAAAAGCCGTTTACAGAATGAATGGGCGCTTTTTGGTTTATTAAATAAATAGAATTATACAGGAAAAAAGTTGACTAAGGGAATTGATTTAAATCTATTAAGCGATGGAATTGAAACCTACCAATGTTCTGTACGACATCACAACTATGATATTCATGATAAAAAGGGAGTTAAAAAGTATTTTTACATACACATAACGCCTGATTCCCTGTAATGGGGTAGGTAGGGATTACGGATCCCCATTGATCTCGATTCTGACAAACCACTTTCGCATCAGTGACACTCGTACATCTTATCACACACATTCGACGGCTATAGGACTCCTAACGTCGCTCTTTATAAATATAGCGTCTATCTGATGTATGACTACTTTTCGTCACGATAAAGAGATTAAAGGTCATGTCTATGTATATGTATGTATGTCTTTTCACCTTGAACTTCCAAACAAGACATATTCAGCATGTCTCAAAGAACTCTCTTCAAGCTATTTAATTATTAAATGTGCAACTTTACTCAATGAAAACTCCCGATTCCCGAGTTCGGATTAAAGAAAACTCGAAATTTACGGCAAAATGTCGGCTCATCCGCTTTCAATATTCATGGATTAAATTTTGATTGGATAAGTTCGGCGCTTAATATTCTTTGGATGTACAGGCAAAGGCTGTAGGCTTCACTTGGTATATACTAGGTCGTGTCTTATTTAGGGTAGACAGAACCTTGGGCAAAAAGACAAACTCGTTCACGACCATTAACCCTTGCGGGGTAGTCAGAGGTTTAGTTGTCCATCTCCGCAATTGTGAATCTTGGAAATGGTTACTATATTTACTATATGGAACAAGTAGGTTTCCTCATAATGTGTAACTACACCGTAGTGTCAGTGTATGAAGCAAATGTATTAAAATTGCAAAAAAATAATCCATTCCACATGCTCTGGGGTTTGAGTCCTGTACCCACTGATACAGAGTCAAGCCCTAACAACTGAGCACGATCGAATTTTCTCTCTTGCTTCACTCACACACCTTCACCTTCTCAAACTTGATATTCTGTTCTTCACGCTACACCCGCCTTGAGAAGAATGTCTCCAATTTGATCTGTATAAGTTCTACGCGGCTGACCCCGTCCAACTCTACCTTCCACTTTGGCTTTATAGATTCCTTTTGTAACCCTCCTTTCATCCATCCGCTCCATGTGCCCAAACCACCTTAACATACCTTTCTCTTTTTTGATCACTACATCTTCTTTCATACCACAACGGTCACTTGTATTGAAACTATTGGGCGATGAACTAACAACCTATGCTAAGCTAAGCTAAAAAAAGACCTAGGAAAAAAGGTGTTTTCGACATTTTGTCAATCCCGTAAATGATTAAAGGACGTGAATGTATATGAACCTTATTCCTTATCACTACATAGTATAAAACAAAGTCGCTTTCTCTGTCCCTATGTCTCATTGTAGTTATGCTTAAATCTTTGAAACTACGCAACGGATTTTGATGCGGTTTTTTAATAGATAGAGTGATTCAAGAGGAAGGTTTATATGTATAATAACATCCATTAAACAGTGGAGTAGGATAATATTATTATTTTAAGACCCATCTACACAAAGCGTTACCAAAAAGTAATGAAAAAGTTATTATGACACAATCCTGAACTTTCCACATTCCATATTTATTGGGCGCCGTTAACACGTAGTCGTTAGCTCGTAGTAATGTCGTAACACGTAGCATTGATGTGTCGGAACGTAGTATAGAGTTGGAAGGTATTGTGTATGTATGTACTTATACAGCAAACGTAGTATAGAGGTAGACATAATAATATATATTGAAAAAAGGTGACGTTAGGTGTACCTATAACCGCCGAGAGTGCATGAGAAGATGTATGAATGTCAATGAAACGAAAGTGGTTTGTCGAATCAGGCATGATGTGTATGTATGTATAATAATAATAATTGGGACACTATTACACCAATTAAACTAGTCCCTTAGTAAGTTCATTTAAGACTTGTGTCAAAGGTATAACTACGGTATTACTAACTAGTCAACGTATACTTGAGAGATATATTCTTATTATAGATAAGTAAATATATATGTATGTATATATATAGCATAAATATTTAACGATAACACTGGAGAGCAGAAGAAAATCGTAGTTCTTAACTCTGCCTCCACCGGGAATCTTTCGGACCTCACGATTAGCGTTCAGGTGGTTAACCAATCGCGCCACGGAGGTCATCAAAAAACATAAAAGAAAGAAAAAAGATTTGAATTGCATTTATATAGAATATCGGTAAATGTTGCAATTCTATTTATTATCCAAATAGGTAATAGTCAGTGTTTGTAAATGGCGCCATGGCTTAGCACCTGTCACATTGACTGACTATCTGGTCAATACGTGAGTTCCAGGTGTTCATAGAATTACTACCTTCGCAATTGTGTGGATGGAACATTGGTGACAAGTTGCTAGCCTATCGTCCAATAGATTAAATTTACACCTAGTCCCTTAGTCGCCTCCTACGACATGCCGGGAAGAACGGCAGCTAGTTAGCATTCTTTTAACGTTTCAGACTAAAATGAAATATTGTCCCCTCTTTAATAAATTCTAGCTTCAACTAAAATTATATAATATTGGAGAGTGTAATCACGGAGAATTGCCGAGCAATTCACATAAGTGTCACCCCTACTTAATTTAAGGCTGCCGTTATGGCAAGGACGCTTCTGTTAGTTGTTAGAGGTGGTCGAGAGATAGGGGTTATTAATAGGTAATTTATATTTTAAGAGAATTTATTGATAGCGTATTTAGTTATATTTACGGCATATGAAAGATTTGAAAATGTGTGTATCATATAAAAAATCAGAATGCTTTTGTCGTAGGAGGCGACTAAGGGACTAGGGGTCAATTGAATCTATGCAATGGGATAACAAACTGTTAATAATATTCTTCATCAATGCCGTAACGGCTTTATTTCTTATTGAATGTGACTAAGGTTATTAGGTCCAAATTATGTCAATTCTAAAAGGGATTAAGAGATATGAATGAATATTAATTATAATATTTATATATATATATACATGGCATGATCGTTTGCCTTCGGTGTATAATGTTACGGTGAGGGAAAACATCGTGAGAAAACCTACCTGTTCTACGAATAGCTAATAGTAGTTGTCAATGGCGACATGGCTGACCACCTGTCACATTGAGCACTATCTATCTGGTCAACACGTGGGTTCAAAGTGGTCATATAATTACTACCTACGCAATTGCGGAGATGGGCACCTGGAGCTTTGACTACCCCGCAAGGGTGATTGTCGTGAAGACGTTTTTGTGTCATTTGGCTTCACGTTTACCATTCTTTCAATCCTGCAAAGACATTTCCGTTTCATAAACATCCATACACCTCTAAGTACACACTCGGTGATTATAGTTACTTCTTATGTCATCTTTTCCAATATATCGTGTTTTTCGTCTTACGTTTTTATGTCATTCCAATTTCTATGTAAATTAAAGTCTTTATAGAAGACATTAGTACCCATTTCAACATTATATCACAAATTTAAGTGCGTACCAATTTCAATAGATGGCGTCCTACGAAATTTAAACCCGCAACTCAATTTAGGAAGAAACCTTAATAAATTGTCATAATGATCTTACATGAAAGCGTCCCTCCTGTGTTATAACCATTATTAAATATTGGTGATTGGTGATAGGTTGCTAGCCCATGGCATAATGGATGCAATTATAATGGCATTCTTAGTTACAGACATACACTTTATTTATAGGTCTATGCCATACAAATCATAGTCATCTAAAACTTTATTTTTTGTGTTAATCTTACATAGATACACATCACACCTGATTCCCTGTACAGGGCTAGGCAGAAATCACGGATCCCCATGTGTTAACTATAATTTCTGTGTATAAGTACGTATTTTTATTTCCTCTAAAATACCTTTTATACAGGTATAATACATAAGTTTTCTTGGTCACATTTAGTATTTTAATTAAGGTTCTGATGGCTATAGGTACTTTATTTTACAGGTTGCTAGCCCATCGACCAATTAATTCCATCGAACCCTATCCCCATAGTCAAAAAAACATAAACATATATACGACTTGTATATACACACTCCCTTTTTTATTATAGCGGGGTAGTCAGAGGATTGAGTGCCCATCTCCGAAATTTCGAAAGAATGTTAGGTATGGGCCACTCGAAGCCCGCGTTTCACTAGATAGACAGCACCCAACGTGATAGGTAGTAAACAGTATTGCCGTATATAGGCTCTCTAAGTCAAAAAATACCAATACAAAAAACTAGTTGTATTCTATGGATAACCTGAGCAGATAGTCAGTACTCAATGAGACAGGTAAGCCATGTCGCCATTTACAAGCACTTACTATTACCTGTTCAGGGTTTCCCCACGATGTTTTCCCTCATCGTAGTACCATAGAATTCCAATCAAAAACCTTCACAATTGCGGAGATGGACACCTGAACCTCTGACTACCCTGCAAGGGTTAATGGTCGTGAACGTAGCAAGGGACACAACTTATTTATGTATTTCCTTTCTCTTTTTATAGACGCGATAACTCTGCCTACTCTTGTAAGATAAGACTACGGGATAATAGGTGAAAAGAAATGTACCAGTTTTATTGCCAGACTATAAAGCCTCAAGCTGTTTAAGATGGACAGTTAAACGGATGCTATTGCATACATATACGTATAAACTTCACGTCAAAACATTCACGTCCTTTAATCCCTTTCGGGGTGGACAGAACCTTGGAGACAATAATATCTCTTAAGTGTTTCTTAGCATCAATATTGGGGTTGATACTATATGAAACATTGGCTACTAGTCCATTGCCTAATACATTCATTTTAGCGCTAGCAACCTGTCACCTCCTATGGTGACAGGTTGCTAGCGCGTCGTCCAATGGATTCTATAGTCGCCTTCTTCAACATTCCAGTAAGAACGGTTGTTAGTTAGCATTTGTTTTACGTCCCAGACTAGCACGGGAGACAAATAGAAGTAACTTATTAACTTATACAGGGTACTTATACGCATTGACGTTTACTCGAATTATATAACAGTTTTACGTTTCTGTCAACCCCAGAAGGGATAAAAAGCTAGTATATAAATTCCAAAAGGAGTTACTTTGAAAAGAGGTTTGTTTGATGTTTGCAGACATAGCCGATAGACAAACAAGAAAGGGATGAAAGAATCTTATCCAGGTCAGTTTCTTAGAAAAAAAAAAGTTTCCTAAAAGATTTATTTCGACTATTTTATGTATCTACCCTTGTTAAGGAAATGGGTGTGTATGTATAGAATATAATAAAGTATGAATATTTATGAAATTTTAGTAATAATGTAGTTTCTTACATTGAATTGCAGTAATCACTACTCGTACATAGTATAAAACAAAGTCGCTTTCTCTGGCCCTATGTCCCTTTGTTTGCTTAAATCTTTGAAACTACGCAATGGATTTTGATGCGGGTTTTTTTAATAGATAGAGTGATTCAAGAGGAAGGTTTATTTGTTGTATAATAACATCCATTTAATAGCCAGAAGTGTAAAGCCGGAGCGGTTTGCTAGTTTCTTATATATAATACATACCAAACACATTTTTCGATTATTTATCTCATGTCATTTTCATACTTAATACAATTTGCTTAATTTCGTATATAAATGTAAGTAGACATTGAAATTTACTTTTTCATAGCATAACCACCGAGTGTGTCTGAGGAGGTGTATAAGTGTCTATGAAGCGAAAATGGTCTGTCAGGATTGGGACAAATGGGGTTCCGTGATCTCTGCCTACCCTTCTATAGGTAATCAGGCGTAATGCATGTGCCAGATATTGCTTTCATATCCCACCTAGAACTCATGTGACACCTTTCATTGATCGGGCAAACCTGTTGAGGATGGAGGCCAGACATAAGTTACATGTTGCCACAATGTTATTTGGTGTAATCAAGTGTGGTAGGCCGACATACCTTATTGAGAAGCTTGTCTGGCGTCAGGCGCGACGTGGTGAAGGTATTCGGAGTATTTGTCCACCTTTGACTGTGCCGGTCCATAGAACTACTGCTGGGTCGAGTGCCTTTAGGGTTATGGCTTGTCACATATATAATAACATCCCGCCGCCGATCAGGAATATTGGCAATAAGTCTGAGTTTCGCCATCGTCTTTACGAGCATCTGCTGGCACTTCAGATCCGAGGATAGAGATAGTTTCATATTTGGTCTTGTAAACAGTGTAATAGCCTCAGAGTAGAGAAAAACATTCCCATCCCAATCCATAATATAATTGAATTTCATGAAGGGTACAATACATTGATTTCTGCGATAATTTTACTCATGTATGGTTAATATTTATTAGGCATAATATTAGATATTGTAGGTTAAGGTTAGTGTAGTTTTGTAGGTAAGTTATGAGTATGTGTTATGTTCGTGTGGGCGTTTGGATTGCCGACATGTTTTTGGACCTGACTGAAACACAGCGCTGGTTACATGGACAACTGTGCCATGTTACTAGCATTTTAGCTGAGGCAGGTCCTTTTACATTTGGCGTTGCACCGGCTTGCACAGGCCTATTTAGATTCAAGTTTGTTTTTTTTCTTTGTTAGTTTCTAAGTTTTGTATTATTGTTTAGGTTTTTGTGTTCGTCGGTGTGATGTCCTTATGTAAATAAATATTATTATTATTATTATTATTATTAATGTGTATATATGTATTATATGTTACAATCAATCAATGTTACAATATGAGACATACACACACCTCCTCATACACACTCGGTGGTTATAGCTACTTCTAACATCGTGAGTAAATGTACATTTGAGTAAATACTAACACATACTAATCTACGCACAAAGGCAAGTGTGGTATATCCGGGGATTGAATCTAATCCCTAGGGATTAAACGTTCCTTGACTTGCTTTATGGAGAAGCTTAGGTTCAGGGAAACGGTATACTACGTACGAACGCGTTCACGACCATTAACCCTTACGGGGTAGTCAGAGGTTCAGGTGTCCATTTCCGCAATTGCGAAGGTAGTAATTCTATGGCCACCTCGAACCCACGTTTAATTTTCCCGGAAAAGGGATACTAGTATCACGCTTTTACTGTTTAAAAGGGTATATAGGACATTGAAATGTACATATATTGGTCTAACATACATATATACATATACGTCATGTCAGTTACCCTGTAGGGATAAGCAGAGATCACGGATCCCCATTAGTCCCGATCCTGACAGATCACTTTCGCGTCATTGATATTCATACACGTCCTCATTCACATTTGGGGGTTATAGGTACTTCTAAACAAACAGTAATTATGAAATTGTTGAACGCCGTAGCATGAAAGGTGACAAGAGTTGACCATATAGTTAGTACTCAATGTGACAGGTGGCAAGCCATGTCGCCATTTACAAGAACTGACTATTACCTGTTAGAGGACCAGGTTGGTTTCCTCACGTTGTTTTTCCTCACCGTTATATTGGATGTATTTTGTAAATGTATTTTTAGAACGAAAATGTACATAGGAATTCATTAAACTTCATTTCCATTGGTACATGCTCAAGCGGGATATGAACCCTGTACCCACTGATACAGAGACTCAAACAACTGAACTACGTCGTATTACCTTAAAGTATAAACTAGTTTTGTATCCTAAAATAATCGATAACATTCATTTTATATTACATATCTTACACGTTTCATAACATCCCATATCACATATTATATGAGACTACATACACCCTTACCGAAGTAACATCACATTGGCCGCTCAGTGTAACTTCGGACTTACTTAGCCACTTCGAAGCCTCCCGTCTAAGTCGCTCGAATGTTTACTTTGACAGAGTTCCATCTCCTAGTAGCTAGCTCAGAGTTTATAGTTTCTGTGCAAATATTTCCTTTATGCTTTAGTGAATTATATTGCCTTGTAATTGGTATTATATGACGTTATTATAAACTTACTAAAAACCTATAATAATAATTATTTATAAAAAAAGAGTGACGTTAGGAGTACCTTTAACCGCCGAGAGTGTATGAGAGGATGTATGAATATCAATGAAGCGAAAGTGGTCTGTCAGGATCGGGACAAGTGGGGATCCGTGATCTCTGCCTACCCCTCTACAGGGACTCAGGCGTGATATGTATGTATGTTATAATAATTAAGACACAACCTACCGGACCATGTACCAATGGAAATGAAATTTAATGAATTTCTATGTATATTTTCGTAATAAAAATACATTCACTAAATGCACCGAATACTACTGTGAGGGAAAACATCGTGAGAAAACCTACCTGTTGCTCGACAGGTAATAGTATGTGCTTGTAAATGGTAACATATCTTACCACCAGTCACATTGAGTACTGACTATCTGGTCAACACGTGGGCTCGAGGTGGCCATAGAATTACTAACTTCACAATTGCGGAGATGGAAACCTGAACCTCTGATTACCCCGCAAGGGTTAATGGTCGTGAATGCGTTTGTTTTGTTTTTTTTTTGCTACCAACTTGTCACCAATGTTCCATATGACATTACAACACCTAATATTCATCTAAAAAGTCGATTGAAGATATTTTCGTATTACCAAAGTTCTGTCCATTCCGAAAGGAATTAAAGGACGTGAATGAGTATTGTATGTATGTATGTATAATTTAATTTTAATTACGTTATGTGATGGATTGGCATAATTTTACTTAATTTAATACTTTTTACCTTTTTGACACGTAGGTAATTAGTTTTTTTTATTCTTCTGTATAATTTTCTATATGGCTCATACAAGGTTTTGGTTCGGGACAGCCGAGGGATATGTAGAACATTGTTGTTAGCAAGATATGTCCGGAAGAGAAACACAAATCATGTTTTCACTCGAGAGCACGCCGACAACAAAACACTTTGTACAAAAGTTGAAACATAACTTGTAAACTTCGAAAAATAATAAAAGAAGAACACTTGTATCTTATGGTGGTATGGGATTTGGTTCAATTTAACCGGCTGATAACACAATATACACACTTTAGAGCGACGTTAATATATATGAAGTAACTTTTTAGTATGAGTAAACACTGATGTCAGGTTGCGTCTAGTAGATTCAATTTACCCCTAGTTCCTAAGTCGCTTCATACACCATGCTGGAAACAACGGCAGCTAGTTAGCGTTCTTTTTACGTCCCGGACTAGCAAAATGGTTTTTTTAGGATCTGTTCGTTGGCTAACATAACAAAACATTTTTTTTATATAAATCAATTTTATTACGAGATGGAAACCTGAACCTCTGACTATCCTGCAAGGGTTGATGGTCGTGAACGCGTTTGTCTTTTTGTCTTTTTTATGATTGATATTTTTAATATAAATAGATACAAAGGTAAGCAATAAACTTACGTATGTAACAAAGTTCAAACATTTGTACAAGTTAACTTCACAACTCCAAGTGATATTACACATGCATGTTTGTTAATTTGAATATGATATTGTTTCACTAATTCCAATTTGAATATGACTTATGTTTACGTCGAAAAGTTTGGCAACTAATTACTTAAACATAACACTCCCGCACTCACTTGAATATAGGGCAAATTCAGTGTATTTTATATAGATACATATGTTCGACGACCTCCGTGGCGCGATTGGTTAAGCACCTGAACGCCAATCGTGATGTCCCGTGTTCGATTTCCGGTGGAGGCAGAGTTAAAACTACGCTTTTCTACTGCTGTTCAGTCTGGTTATTGATTATATATGCTATATATGTATTTACTTATGTATAATATGTATATATTTCTTAAATATACGTTGACTAGTACCCTTAACACAAGTCTTAAATGAACTTGCCAAGGAGCTAGTTCAATTGGTGTTATATTGTCCTTTAATATTATTATTATTATATTCACACCGCGTAGAGGTAAAGCATCTAGTAACATACATATATGATATGTCAATGGCATCACGACATATGATTTATTAGAGTTTTTGTACAGTCGTCTATGGTTCGTCAACAAAGTCAGCAGCTCAGTGAAAGTTGAAAATACAAATAATTATTTTACTGCATATTTTGTCAATTGTGATACCGAACTGGCTAAATATGTTTGCTTAGGGATTATAATTGGATCCAAGCAAGGAAAAGGAGAAGAATTGTACTTCGACTTTTCTTAGGTTGTAGTGCCTGGCGGCGTTGGTGTAACCATGGCGACTGAATAACAAGTGCAAACGCCGTGGCATCAGTGTTTGTACTTTAGCCGACATAATCTTAGTGGTGAATGGCTTATTAAAGAAACAAAAAAAAATTTTTTGTTGGTACTTTTGTCAAAAGCTGAAATATTGTATCTCAGAGATTCTAGCCATTCCAAAATTAATTAAGGGCCTTTAATAATTGTAATATATATACATATGCGTGTATTTTCTCTTTGAACATTTAAGGCGATATCAACAATATCTATGTATACGTATGCATATTATATTAATTGAATTTCCGTGGAGATATCGGTAAGTAAAAATACACTCTGATACATACATGCCTCTGACGGGATAGGCAGAGACATGAAAAAATAAATAAGAGGAGTGGGCCTTCCGCAATATTTGTATGGAAACTAGCGTGGCATTACGCGGGGTGAAACGAGGTACGGGTAATGGAGGGGGGAAAATAAAACCAATCAAAACACGGCGTCGGCCAATCAAATTAGGTATCTTCTTTCTACTACACATTTTTAGACTCGGCACCAATTAAAACACGCCATTTGGCCTCCGCACCGCGTAACGGGAACCGCTCCTTACGCCGGGTCCTCTTTATATTTGGTTCGTGAGCAGAGACTATCGATCGCCACCTGGAACGATCCTGATAAATCTCTCTTGCTTCACTCACACCCATTGACCTTCTCATTAATCTATTTTATATACGGTATCTTGGTTTACTACCTTCTATGTTGAGCACAGATAATCAGGTAAAAGGGTGGGTTTTAAAAACCATCGCAATCTATAATATACTTATGTATGTTAAACCTCTCGCGGGGTGATCAGAGGTTCAGTTGTCCATCTCCGCTATTGCGAGGGTAGTAATTCTACGGCCACCTCAAACCCATGCGCTGACCAGATAGTCAGTACTCAATGTGATAGGTCAGCCATGTCGCCATTTACAAGCACTGACTATTACCTGTTGACGAACAGGTAGGTTTCCTCACGCTGTTTCCCTCATCGTATAATCAGATGCATTTCGTAAATGTGTTTTTATTATATTTCATATCCATATTTCGTTAAAGAATATTATTTTTATTCATTTACAATATTATTATTGTTATTTTTATGTATATTTTAAATCCATATTTCGTTAAAGAAACCGCCGTATCTCATACAGAGTCAATTTCGAGTACAATGGGGTAGTAATAAATCAACCTCTGATAAGCATTGTTAAAGATAACTTTAGTGATATATGGGGCGCATTGATTCTGATAAATATCCTTTCAATACAACCTTTTCTTGGTTTATCCTTAACGGTATTTCAAAAGGGGGCGGGTTTAGAAGTGGTGATAACATAGAACATACGCTTTACGACTTGTGTATACACACTCCCTTTTTTATTGTGGTGGGTTAGTCAGAGGCTTGAGTGCTCATCTATATATTTATCTAATTTGATTTATTTTAATAATTAGTTTGTATTTATGACATATTTTTTATTAAAAATGTTTTTTTTGACATTCAATTAGTAATTCTATGATCCTTATGTTGAATAGACAGATTTTCATTTCATCTTCGAAATTTCGAAGGCATGTTAGGTATGGGTCACTCGAAGCCCGCGTTTTACTAGATAGACAGCACCCAACGGCAGTTGGTAGTGAACTGTATCATAAAAAATAGTAG
Source organism: Leucoptera coffeella (assembly GCA_030578115.1). Lineage (NCBI taxonomy): Eukaryota > Metazoa > Arthropoda > Insecta > Lepidoptera > Lyonetiidae > Leucoptera > Leucoptera coffeella. Next base: position 258,035 of record JAMBLF010000467.1, read on the forward strand.
TGATCGAACTTCGAAATATCATGTATGTACGGAGCATTCTAATGGAGTAGTTAGAAGCTTAATTGACGAATGCAATGGTTTCTCTAAAACATTAGCTGAGACGCCAGTCTTCTCGCGATCACGGCCTATGCAACTGGGTCGAAACGTCGGGTAAAATAATAATAATATTTGGACATTATTACACCAATTGAACTAGCCCCTCGGTAAGAACATTTAAGACTTGTGTTAAGGGTACTGGTCAACGTATATTTAAGAAATATATGCATATTATATATAGATAAATACATATATAGCATATATAATCAACGACCAGACTGGAAAGCAGTAGAAAAGTACGAAACCCACGATTAGCGTTCAGGTGTCTAACCGATCGCGCCACGGAGGTCGACAATATCTCGGCTTTTGACGAAAGTAACTACATAAAATCAAATAAACCACACGTCGTGATGCCATTGATATAGAATATAGGTCACTAGATACTAGCCTATCATCCTATAAATGTGAGAGTATGAAAAGACAGCAATTCAGCGAAAACTTTTCCTGAAGCTTGTCCAAAATGGCGACCGGAAGTCAGTATCCAAGGTAGGAACCGGAAACGCGAGTCTTGTATCGACAATAAATATTCCCCCTTACATCTTCCTTGAAATTTATTGGAGAAGTTGAATTTTTATTTGTTTCAATGTTCGTAGTGTCTCGTGCTGATTTGGGACGTAAAAATAATGCTAACGAGCTGCCGTTCTTCCCGGCATGTTGTACGAGGCGCATAAGGCACTAGAGTTTTATTTCATCTATTGGGCGATAGGCTAGCAACTTCACACTATTACTGATCTGATATTGAACTGTTATTATATGAAAAGCATTAGTGGACTAAGACCCCAGATAGTCAGTCCTCAATGAAATAGGTGGTAAGCCATGTCACCATTTATAAGCATACAGATTGTTGGCTGTTGGTTCTAATTAAAAATATGGGCTTTTATTAATCTTAGATAGTCCGAGTAACAATGGTATTTACCAACCTATTGACTTACACTAAATAACTACTATAAAATGTAAAAGTACGTATGTTCATAGACACAAAACACAAATTAAAATGATGTTAAATATACACCTAATTATCTCAAGTTCTGTGCTAGTATAGGACGCAAAAAGAATGCTATAATAATTAAGGAACTAGTGGTATATGTAAGAAATTGGACGATGAACTAACAAATTCTATGTAACATCATATCCTCAATATTCTTCCTAAAAATTGACCTAGGAGATATAAAATATCCGAAATTTTATCCACCCCGAAAGGGATTAAAGGACGTGAATGTATATGTATGTATATTATCTCAGATGTAATCATCTCAAGAAATCATTCATACATACATACACATCACGACTGATTCCCTGTAGAGGGGTTAAAGGATGTAACAGTATATGTATGTAAATTATCTCCGATTTACTTGTAATCATCTCAAGAAATATTTATATAAACAAAACCTCTCAATATTTGACTCCCTCCTTATACTTGGGATTATTAACATAAAACTCGTAGCAGACAGTATTGTGTAACAGGTTCCAAGGAACAAGGGCTAAGTAATAAGTTCTTTTGACCTTTGGACAGACAGAAAAAGACCTGAAAATCTAAGGGAGAATGGGCGTGTTTGGTAGGGTGAAAAGAGAAATATTTATTGTCTTGAATAAAATTATGTGTTGTGGCATAGGGAATACCTCTGGCTTCTTATTAGAACTTCTATGATCGAATGCTGGCTCTGGCATGCACCAAACGATGAAATTTTAAAAAGTATTATTCATTTACATACCAACATAGATTACAGCCCCTAACGGTGCGGGAAAAATCGTGAAGAATCCTAACTATACCTCGGAACAGGTAGAAATCTTACTATAACTCATATCAAGTAATAGTCCGTGCTTGGTTGGTGACATTTATCTAGTGCCACATAGGATACTACATATCTGTTTATCACTTGGGTTCAAAGTGCAGCATTTATTATTATTGTATTTGAATAAGACAAAGCCTTAGAAACAAAAAAAAACTTTCACTTACGTCAGGAAAAAATATAGATTAAATTAATTAAATATTATTGGATTATATAAATTTATTTGATCCACAACACCTTAGTCCCTTTACCAATATGATGAAAAGAATGACAGCTTATTAGCACTCTATAAGCCTTGAAAACTAGCACGGTTCGAAAAATACACATACAATTTCGCCCATTCTCCTTTAGATACGAAACGATAAGAAATCTATTCGACAGACGAAACATCTTAATAAATTGCTCAAGCTATTTCAATCCCATTTTTTCTTAGCGACAATAAACAATTGATTGTTTCATTGAGTCCCATGCTATCTGGAATTTCTTTCAATTGTTTCCAGCTGCTTTTTAGGATATTGCTTGATATAAAATGCATTAATTTAAGAAATAATAGATTTTAAAATAATTAATTAGAAATATGTCTCAAATTAATTAAAGTACGTTAGGAGTACCAATAACCGCCGAGTATGTATGAGTGTAAATGAAGTGAAAGTGGTCTCTCAAGATTGGGACAAATGGGGATCTGTGATCTCTGCCTACAGGGAATCAGGCGCGATGTCTATGTATGTTAATTTATGAATTATATAATTCATAGACACATCAAAGTGTGTATTATTTCATATATGACCAATATATCTATAACAGTATCTTTCATCGTCCCGTGCTAGTCTGGAACGTTAAAAGAATGCTAACTAGCTGCCGTTCTTCCCGACATGTCGTAGGAGGCGACTAAGGGACTAGATGTAAATAGAACCCATTGGGAGATTGTCTAGCAACCTGTCACCAATGTTCCATCTGATATCAGTACCCAATATCCATGCTAAAAAGTGACCTATGATATACAACTTCTCCGAAGTTCTGTCCACCCCGAAAGGTATTATGGAGCGTTAATGTATATGTATTTCATAATTCACTCCACTAAATTAATAACAAATCAATAATCATCCATTATGTTAATTATTATGATGCTTCAATGGTCTCAAATAGAAATTACAGTTAATTGTAATTACAGTGTAATATGAACTTGTTTTGTGTTAGTTTGGGACGTAAATAATGGTAACTAGCTGCCGTTCTTACTAGTGTGTAGGAAGAGAATAGAAATCGTGATTGATAACTAAACGGGACTTATTTACCCAAGTATTGAGTCTGCCCGTGACCATGGCTGCTGCAACGTAGCCGGAACGTCGCGGGTTAATAATAAAGGTAACTTAATTATATAATTCGACGTAGCTATGTTGCAGCAGCCTTGGTCACAGGCAGACTAAATAATAAAGGCTATAAAAAATAATTATTATATAAAAACTTACGCGATAGATCCCGTTAATTATTAATCATGAGTATAAATTGCGAATTTCTTAAAACTATAAATGTATGAATATCAATGATGCAAAACTGTTTTCTCAGGATCACACGTGATCTCTACTAACACCTCTGTAGGAAAACAAGCGTGATGTGTATCTATGTATATTAATATACATAATGTCTAAACTCCCATTATAAACGACCACATGTCCATGAAATGACAAACGTGGGCGATTTCCCTTACCAATTGTATATGTGAGGAAGCCATTACGTGGTTTCATAAAGTCTATAAAAACTTCATTAGGTTCTATACTATAGTTTTAAGAGATTCACGATTTACACTCATGATTAATAACTAACGGGACTTATCGCGAATGTTTTCAAATAATAAGACTCACTTGTCTGCCCGTGACCATGGCTGCTGCAACGTAGCCGAAACGTCGAGTTAACAAAGGTAACTTTATTATATAAAAACATACGCGATAAGTCCCGTTAGTTATAAATCATGAGGTTCTATACTAGTTCGGACACTAGATTAAAATAAGATATGAGTGCCGCCGAGTGTGTATGAGTGTTAATGAAGCGAAAGTATATCAGGATCGGGATAAATAGGGATCCGTGATCTCTGCCTAACCCTCTACAGGGAATCAGGCGTGATATGTATGTATATATTAAAATAAGTCCTAGTCCTGTGCTGTATGGGACGTATAAAGAATGCTAACTAGCTGCCGTTCTTCCTAGCTTGTCGTAGGAGGCGACTAAGGACTAGGGGTAAATGGCATGTATTGAACGACAGACTAGCAATCACTAGCAATGTTCCAAATGACATCGTAACCCCTATATTGTTCAAGGTGACATAGCTCTGAGGTTCTGTCTACCTAGAAAAGGGTTGAAAGTCGTGAATGTAACGAAACAAACAAACGCATTCACGACCATTAAGCCTTGCCGGGTAGTCAGGGGTTCAGGTTTCCATCTCCGCAATTGCGAAGGTAGTAATTCTATGGACACCTCGAACCAACATGTTAACCAGATAGTCAGTACTCAATGTGACAGGTGGTAAGCCATGTCGCCATTTACAAGCACTAACTAGTACCTGTTCGACGAACAGGTAGGTTTCCTGACGATGTTTTCCCTCACCGTATAATTCGATGTATTTCGTTAATGGTTTTATTACGAAAATGTACATAGAAATTCATTAAACTTCATTTCCATTGGTACATGCTCAAGTGGGATCTGAACCCTGTACCCACTGATACAGAGCCAAGCCCCAAACAACTGAGCTACGAATATATAATAATAATATATAATAACAGAATAATAGACATATGTATGTATTATACACACACACACACACACAAAAGGCAATAATATCAATTAAACCGAAAGCAAGTGATATATTCATCTCATTCGCAATCTGATTTATAAAGAGATATGGCGATTGCGGCTTCGCTTAATGCATAAAAACTGCATATGAAAGCGTTTTATTGGAGCGGGTTTATGGCCGCATAAATAACACAGAATGGTTACAAGGGTGGTGTGTGCTTGAGAGGGATGTAAGGTCTTGGACCACAGAAGTCTACTGTACATAAATTTACTTACTCTTATTCCTTTAGAATGTAGAAGGCAAAGGAGTCAAGGTTAAAAAAACATACGCTTCACGACTGACTTGTCTACACACTCCCTTTTTTATTACGGCGGGGTAGTCAGAAGCTTGAATGCCCATCTCCAAAATTTTTAAGGCATGTTAGGTATTATTCAAGGTTAAAGGAAAACCAAAATAATAATGCATGACAGTAAAGTATAACAGAATGTTGATGGTCAGCAAGTGGAAGAAGTGAGAGAGTTTGTGTATTTAAGAAGTGTGTTGTGTGTGGTAAGTATGTACGCTTATGTATGATAGCGAGTGCTGGTTTGGCAGAAGATTCATGAAAGCAGAATTAATACGGCAGAGATGAGGTCGGTACGAAATAGTGTTATTAGTGAACGTTGTGATATGAGAGACGATGTAATGACAAAAATAGAGTAAAGTGTGTAAAGATGGTTTGGGCACATGGAGCGGATGGATGAAAGGAGGGTTACGAAAGGAATCTATAAAGTGGAACGTAGGGTTGGACGGCGTAGGCTACTTAGAACTTATACTCAAGACGGGTGTACGCACAATGAATAACAGACGAGCATGTATGAAATTGCTGATGGGTGTGAATGAAGCAAGAGATATTTGTCAGGATCGTTAAATCGTAGAGGCGTGCATATACAATTAATGTATATGATAGAAAGAAATAAAGAAGAGCATGTGTAAAAAACTAGGAGTAAGAGAGTCCCAAACATTTTTGTAGATTCCTACTCCGTTCAGAAAGAGAATGGTTAAACACATGTATGTATTTTATTAAAAAGGTACAAAACTTGACGTCCTATTGAGTCCAAGGGATGTTGTTGAGAATATTTCGCCGGTTCACTCCGCAAAATGGCTAAATTGAGTTATGACATTCCGTGATGCATCATAATGTAATAGGACGCTTGCGCTTCAAGCTTGGAAGCCTGACGGGGTGTTGCAGTGTTCAGTGGTACACATATAATATATGAACATTCATGTCCTATAATCTCTTAGAGGTGGACAGAACTTTGGAGATAAGAAAACATCTTCTTGCTCACTTATTAGCCTTAATATTGGGGTTGTGATGTCATATGGACTATTGGTTACAGGTTGCTAGGCTATCGCCCAATAGGTTTCATTTCCCATAGTCCCTTACTCGATTCGTACGTCACGCTGGGAAGAACGACAGCTAGTTTACATTCTTTTACGTCCCAGACTATATTTTAATCAGATACACGCTATACTGAAAAAGGGTGACGTTAGGAGTACCTATAAACGCCGAGTGTGTACGAAGATGTATGAGTGTCAATGAAGCAAAAGTATTCTGTCAGGATCGGGACAAATGGGGATCCGTGATCTCTGCCTAACCCTCTACAGGGAATCAGGCGTGATGTGTATGTATGAATTTACTACATTTTAACTTTATATTTAAAATCAGTTAAGCAATTAGTAACAAGTAACCAACCATTAATCACAGCTAAAACAATAGTTTAATTCATCATTGAGGCTTAGTGGCCGGTTGCTAAATAAATTTGTCTAGATAATTGATTGCCTGCATTCAGTACTAATACTGCTGTGATTAATATACTTTTATTTACGATACGATACGATTTACGTACATAATTTACAGTCGCTAACGGTGAGGGAAAACATCGTGAGAAAACCTGCCTATCCCTCAGGATAGGTAATAGTCAGTACCTATATACGGCGATACAGTTTACTACCTATCACGTTGGGTGCTGTCTATCTAGTGATACGCGGGTTTCGAATGACCCATACCTAACATGCCTTCAAAATTTCGGAGTTGGGCATTCAAGCCTCTGATAACCCCGCCGTAATAAAAAAGGGAGTGTGTATACGCAAGTCGTGAAGCGTATGTATGTATGTATGTTATTTACATTATTGTATTGAAAGTGTATTAAAAAGGGTGATGTTAGAAGTACCTATAACCATCGAGTGAATATGCAGAGGTGCAAGAATAACGATTAAAAAAAGGTAGCCAGTATC